>PVJA010003606.1:71592-93604 GCA_004027025.1 Myocastor coypus
TTCTGACCAGGCCCCCACCTCCTAAGAGCAATTTAGCGCCAAACTCCCAAAAGCCCCACGTGTGAGATCATGAGATCGTAGGGTGACATCTGCACATAAAGCATAGCACTCACTTCCCCCGCCTGACCCAGCTCTGATAGTTCATGCAGCATTTGTGCCCTTGTTTTATGTGCTTGAATTTTCCTGCTAATCACTGTCTTTTTTTCTTTCTTTCTTTCTTGTAAGAATTTTTCATTTTATTTTATTCTTGTTTCAGAACTTCTGTTTGCTTATTTATTTTTATGCCCGGCTCAGCCTGCCCTGTGAGCAAGACTGGCACAGCATGTGGTGCCGGGGATCGAACCATTGTCCCTGCAGCCGCCCAAGCTTTCCCAAGCAGGCGCTTTAGACCACTGATCCATCCTGCCGGGCCCAACCACTGTCTTCTTCACCAGCACTAGAATTAAGAGAAATCAGACCTGGTACTTATCTACAGTTGGATTCTCAGAACGAGCTCTCCCCAAAACACATAATAGGGATTCCAGAACAAAAATTTCCCCATTAATCAAGGACACTAGAGTGCTGTTCTTTACACACACAGAGATGATGCGAATGACCTTTACTTATTAATTCATTTGTTTGCTCCTGCACTATGAATTGAGCTCTTGGTCTTATGGATGCTGGGTATGCACTCCACCCCTGAACCATATCCCTGACTTGTCAAGATATGTATCTAACTGGACTTACCCTTATTCCGTGAAGCAGTGATGAGACTGACTTCATGAAACCTTGGGCTTCATGGCTGTAAGGCAGAACAAGGGCACTGCTCCTTCTGGTGACTGGGCTGGGGCCCTCATTCTGTTAGTATATGGAAAACCACAGCAACATTCAAGGTTTGTGTCCTGGGTTTTTTTGTTGTTGTTGTTTAAAAATATATATATATATATATATATATATTTTTTTTTTTTTCTTGTTTCAGAACTTTGTTTACTTATTTATTTTTATGGTTGGCTCAGCCTGCCCTGAGGGGAGGGCTGGCACAGCATGTGGTGCCAGGGATCAAACCGTGGTCCCTGCAGCCTCCTAAGCAGGCACTTTAGACCACTGAGCCATCCTGCCAGACCCCTGTTTCCTGTTTTTTGTTTGTTTGTTTGTTTGTTTTAATAATTTTTTATTTTATTTATTTATTTTTTTCTTATTTCAGAACCTTTGTTTGTTTATTCACTCATTTTTATGGCTGGCTCAGCCTGCCCTGAGGGCAGGGCTGGCGCAGCATGTGGTGCAGGGGATCGAACCAAGGTCCCTGAAGCCTCCCAAGCCTTCCCAAGCAGGCACCTTAGACCACTGAGCCATCCCACCAGGCCCAGTGTCTTAGTTTAAAGTACCCCAAGACCTTTAAAATTCACTATCTTGGGGCCCGGCGGAGTGGCTCAGTGGTCTAAAGCGCCTGCTTGGGAAAGCTTGGGTGGCTTCAGGGACCACGGTTCAATCCCCGGCACCACATGCTGTGTCAGCCCTGCCCTCGGGACAGGCTGAGCCAGCCATAAAAAAAATGAGTGAATAAACAAATAAAGGTTCTGAAACAAGAAAAAAAAAAATTCACCACCTTAATTTGTCTTATTAACATTGCACTCTTCCAATGAGTCCTCAGCCTTCATGTCCCCCAGCCTGGTATTCCCAGTCTAAGACTATTTTGGTGCAGAGCTTGACATTTGAAGGGGCCAGGCCTTACCGGCCAGTCCAGACAGGGTTGCCCATCAGCATGGCCTTTCCATTTCTGCTTCACCCAGAGACATGGTCCCTGATAGGTGCAATAGCTGCTGCGTGGCCCCCAGACTTTCATGCTCACCACCTCCCAATTCACCCTTCTCCCCTCTGTCACTTCGGGAACAAGCAGCCTATGCCATGCAGCAAGCTGCAGGGGCGGCTGTGACATGCCCCCATCTCCTCTCAGGTCTCTGCGTTTTTCTTCCAGCTAGTCCTCTTGTGCCTCCCCGAGTCCCCTTTGCTCCATCCTATTTTGTTCTGTGAGTGACATTTCCAGAAGTCAGACCCGAAATCACCACCTGTTTTCTTGTGCTTCTGCCCTTCCAAATACCCAGATGCCTGGTGTCCAGTGCCGGCCATGACTGGGCCTCTGATCCTTCTCTGGGTCCATTGCCCCAGTGCGTTTCACCTGCTCCCTGACCCCTGTACCCCACACTCCAGCCACTGTGAGCTAGGACTCATGTGTGAGCCAACAGGCAGCTTCCTGCCTTTAGGCCTTTGCAGATTCTTTTATCTCTGAAATACACTTTCCTGCTCAGTCCACACGGGAAATCCCATCGTTCCTTCAAAAATGTCCCTTTGGTGACAGTGTCTCTCCTATCCAAGAAAAGCAGGTCGCTCCACTTGAGCCACTGCCATAATTCATGTGCTCTGGTCACCCTGTGGGGTGGCTGTGGGCTTCCACGTCTGCCCCTCCTC
This sequence comes from Myocastor coypus, assembly GCA_004027025.1. Lineage (NCBI taxonomy): Eukaryota > Metazoa > Chordata > Mammalia > Rodentia > Myocastoridae > Myocastor > Myocastor coypus. The sequence goes on from PVJA010003606.1 coordinate 74,038, forward strand.
TGTACCACATAATGCTCAAGGAGAAATGAGAGTTTCATTTTCCTTGAACCCCTGTGCCTGGAACATCACACATGAGTTCATTAAGTAAATGAGTGAACTATCCAGCCATTGGAAGAAGTAAAGACTCAGCCCTGCATCCGGGTATTTGAGGCCATCCTGTAAAAACACCAGCCCAGATTCTAGGCTTTGGCTTGCTGTTTTCACTTGGTTTTCATTAAGGCCAGAGAGAGAGAGTGTGGAGCAATCCAAAGAAAAACTGTAGTGGTCATCCATCTCCCAGAGAAATCCTGATTTTTCCTACCAATTGTTTTACTAAGTCTTACGACTATTCAGCAGTCTAGCCCATCAAAAATCACAAAGACTCCTAGAAACCAAATGTCATTCCAACTTGTCTGCAAGCCCTGACATTGTAAACCAGAGCCAGAAAAAAGTCCACACTAGTAAAATCATGCAAGAACACCAGGGAACCTAGAAAGCCAGGCCAAGATAGGATCTGGGGGAAATTCACATTTGTTTCAGAATTCAGGATGTGTCTTCAGAGAAAAATCATAATACCACAACCCACACAGCTCCACTAGCTCATTTTGCTGAGGATTTGTGTTTACCAGTGTCGATGCCAAGAACAAACTTAACGAGTAGCTGGGAATTCAGCATGGCATAGAGAAGCTGCACAGAAGAGTCCTGGGTGTATGTTTCTGGGACGGGTTCAGAGAACCTGCTCATGATGGGGGCAGAGTCATGGACAGGTTCCCCAGGTGACGGACAGCTCAACAGCTGGCTGTGACCTGTGTCCAGGAGCACATAGTTCACGCTTGAAGTGGCAGCACCTGACACTATGTGGCAATTTATGTCACCTGTTAAACAACAGGAATGTACTCAAGCCTTGCAGATGCTCCCAAATGAAAGGAGAGCCCGTGACTGCCTCAGCCTGCCCTGACAGACATGCGATTTAAGATAGGTGTCACTCTGATTCTCATTGTACACAATGCATTCCACACTACCAGCCTCCAACCGCATTTAATGTGGAAGTTATAGCATTTATACCACACATACACCGCTAAAGCCCAGTTGTATTTAAAAGAACAACAAGGAGTCAAGGACTTTTTTCATCTGATTACTTTATTTTGGAGGTTATTTCCACCCTCCATAAAGTGTTCTTCTGAGTACGTTTTTCACTAGAACAAGTGCGTATATATGTAGGACATTATGAATTGGATATAACAGGAAGTAAGATTCATGCATCCGACTATGTCTACCGCATTTTACTTGGGGGAGGGAACATCTCAAGCATGGGTACCAATCATGATCAAATGTTTTCCTACGTCACAATAGGCTTCCAGTGCATGAAGAAGTGATTCTCCACAATTAAACATGCATTTTCTTTTCTTATTCCAATGTTTTACTTTGGTTGTTGCTGTTTAAAAATGGGTTCTAGAAAAGGAACATGTTTGGTGAAAACCTAGGAATAGGTTTTAACAAATGAGCATGAAAAGATGAATCCCTCAGCACGATCCAGAAGTGCAGCAGTGGTGTTGCTGAGCTCGGATCCAGTGCGGGTCCCTGCCTGGCCGAGGTCTGGGGTGACCTGCGTCACAGAGGGTGCTCAGCCTTCCCATGTGCTCTGCTTCTGTGGGGCAGAGCTTAAAGGCTGTCTTGTATGAAGACCAGAGCCCTGAAAGATGTTCCCAGAAAGATTCTCAAGGACACCACTGCCAGCTCACCTCAGTACAAGTCGAAAGAACAATTGACAACTTCCTAGCCGATGTACCCACTGGGTCATTGTAAACCTATAAATTAGATTATTAGAAATCAGATTATTAGACATTAACATGTGCTTACATTTTCTTTGTTCATCTAATGTAATTCTGTTTAAACATTTTTCAAATTTAATCAGCTGCTAACAGATATGAGTGAAGTTTTCCACATTGGAGGACTCCATGTTAACCCAGACTTGGAGTGAAGATGTCATGCCCTGGGGTGCCAGAATAGCCCCAACCGTGTCCACCTTGGGGCCGCTTTCTCCCACTCTTTCATGTGTCATTGACTAATGACACAAATCTAAACAATACTTAATATTCAGGGGGGGAAAAAGCGCGTTTAACTAAATGCTCATCGCAGAACTAAGATCTGAGATAAGTTAACCGAAATTTATTTTCCCGTCTGGAAATTTAGAATAAACATGAAAACGCACATGAAGGACAGACTCACATTTTCCTTCAGAGCCTCCCACCAAGGCAAAAATTTCAGTCTACAGAATTGAAAATAAGCCTAACCCTGAACACTTCCTACTCAGCCATAGTTAGCTCCTAACCACAGCGCTAAGCTTGTTAAACGCACATTCTCATTTGCCCTAATTCACTCGTAAGGAGCCTGTGCTTGGAGAAGCCCTACTCATCTGAGACTGTCGCTAACGCCACTCTGTCTATTAGATACATTCACACAGAAATGATGAAGGAGCGCAATCAATATTCTACCATTGTGGAATTTTAGGAAGCAATGCGAGCTGAAATTAGAATTCAATCGGTGTAGACTTTTCATGGGAAATTTAGCACAAGATCTTTAAATAGGCCTGAGTAACAGGATACTCATTTGATCTACTTTTCTACTTATTTTTTTAGACTAAGATAAGGGAAAGAGCAACAACTAAACCAGAATAAGAGAAGGCGAGAGTCACAGAGTGAGCAACGGAGTGGAGGCAAAGACAAGGAGAAGCTGTGATAACAGCTGCATTTAACAGAACTGACTTTTCACACTTCTATCCTGTAAGCCAAAATCAGATTCTTCTTTCCAGATTAATATAAAACAAGGGGTTCTTAGATTTTAAGTGGAATGTGAGGGAGAAAAAGATAGAGACAGAGACAGAGACAGAAACAGAGAGACTGGTTCTGGATCAGGAGCAAGTTCGGCAACTAGTTTAAGCAATAAAAATGTGAAACTCTCTATATAGAAAAAAATAGATTGTTCCTGTCCAGTGAAAAAATGGAAAATGTGGGTGATTTTTAACAAGTTGTCTACAGTGTAAGGAAACCTGCCTGAAGATGTGGTAATAGCTGAGAGAATGTAGCTGGGAAGGAGAGCACTGTGAGGCTCAGAGATCACTCTCCATTGTAATGGAGACCAAGCGAGGCAGGGCAGCCACCAGGCTACCAAGGGCTCCGCAGTGGCAATTCACAAAGGTGGCACTGCAGGCCACGCTGAATAATAGGACTACATGCACGTCACAGCCATTTGTAAAACAAAGACTTAGAACGGTATTTGCAGGGCCAGCGAGCTAGCACAGTGGACTAAGCGACTGCCTTGGCAAGCACAGGGAGCAGGGTTAGATCCCTGGTCCCACCTGCCTCATTGACCCTGTTATGGTTTGTGTCTAGTTGTCCCCCTGAAAACTTCATGCAATCATGGGGTGGGGACTTCTGAAGTTTGAGACTTGACTCATGATCCATGGGATTATGTGTTTTAGTGCAGATGAGATCATGGGTCAGAGTACTTCTGGGATTATGGATGTGGCCTAAGGTGGACAGGATGAGGCAGACAGCATGAATATAATGTAAAGAGAGACAGAGAGACTTTCTCTGTTGCTCTCTGTTGCCCTGGTTGGTCTGTTGCCTCTGTCACCATTTTGTTACTATCCCACTGTCATGAACTGCTACTCTCTGCCCTGTTCCACTCAGCCTTGGAGCCAGCCAAGCATGGACTGAAATATCCAGTAACCCTGAGCTAGATAAACCTTTCCTTCCTTCATTTTGGGTGTCCGATATTAGTCCCAGGAACGAGAGAAGAGCAACTAAGATAGCCGCTCTCCTGAATGCACTGAAGCACTGAGTCCAGGAGTGGTGGCACAAATCTATAATCCCAGTGCCAAGAATGATAAGAACAGAAGGATCATCACGACCCAAGTATATAAGAAATGAAGGAAAAAAAAAAAAAAATACAGTACTTGCTGGTTCTGAGTATGGCTGGGATTATGAGTGTGGCCTGAGGTGGACAGGCTGAGGCAGAGAGCCTGAATGTAACATAAAGAGAGACAGAGAGACTTGCTGGTGACCATGGATCAGACACTGCCATCTCAGGTATGTGAGTCTGTCTGCACCCACGTCTTCATGGAGTCAGCACACAGGAGATGATAAGGAGGGAGGGCACACCCAGGAGAAGCAAGCAACCAAGAACCAGGGTGTCACTGTCTGCCGAAGACTACCTGTCATCCCCTTGGGCAGCTGCATCCTTTTCCTTCCGGGAACATATCTCTTGTGAGAAATCTTTTAGGACTCTACAATGTTCAGCTCAGAATTCACCATGCTATGCATATCCAGGACACTGGGGACAGCAAGACTGGTGCTTCTGCCTGAGGTACCTAATGGAGGGATTTAGAAGAAGGCAGAGGAGAGGCACTGTATGAGCAGATGCATATCATTTTTAGTAGATATGCAGGTCAGCTTTCCTACCATTAGGACAAGATATCCAACACCTGTGATTTATAAGAGAAGAGACTTCGTTGTCCCGTGCTTCCTGTGCTCTTTGTCAATCCTTGCCTGGAACAAAACAGAAGCAACATGGCCGAAGGGCATGGTAGAGCACAGCTGCTCACTCCATGCTGACGAGACGCAGACCCGGGGGAGGATCACCAGGGAGAGACACACCCTCCAGAGCCCCGGCTGGGGGCCCACCTCCACCAGCTGGGTCCACCTCTTGAGCACTTACTGAGCTATGAGTAAGAGGGTGTTAACACAGGCCTGAGCATCACAGCCCGGGATTCAGTCGCCCCTCCAGGGATCTCTTCATCCATTCAAGCTGACATCACATGACCAGGCATGGTGAACAACAGCATGTGTGCTTACACATAATGTAACACATGCTGAAAAGTATTCCCCATCTTAATCCACATGAGAAGGACCATAAGCAAAATTCCATTTTTGTTTGTTCCCTCTGAGTCTTTGCTGTTGTTGTTTTATTTTATTGTAACATTGAGGATAAAATTCAGGACCTCGTGAATGCTAGGGAAGCCCTCTAGCACTGACCTAAATCCTCGGCCCAATTTTCTGTTTCATTCTGAGAGTTGACTAGGCTGACCTCAAGTCTGGGTTCCTCCTGCCTCCACTACACATGTGTCTCACCATGTCTATATCCTTGCTGTTTTCCACAGATTAAAAATGTTATTTTCTTCATCCATGGTATATGTCAATTACTCATATTCAGTATAAGTCAGTAGACTTATGAGTCTGAGAGCATTCTTGTCACTTATGAACTAATTATGAATTTCAAATTTTATGCTCCTTTAGTGTGACACAAGAAGCTATTTAGTATGCTTGCCAAGTATTTTTTAAGGCCATAAAGTAAAAATCATTTTACTTAGCACAAAAAAAATTGTTCTGAAGTCTACATAATTATAATTATTCATGCAAAATACTTCACACAGCTTCTTAAAAACAAAGTGATTAGAAGTCAGCCATGGTACTAGTAAAAGAAAAATATGTTTATAAATTTAGTGCTTTGGGTTCAGATCTTATCATATATAAATTCCAGACCCCAAAGTGAAAATACAGTCATATTTTAATGAAGTCAGAACTATGAACTGTGTCAAATTGATTCCTCTGCACATTTAAACTTATTTTCCCCAAAGAGCATTGTGAGAAAATGACCACTGAGCCAGGCATAGTGGTGCACATCTGTAATCGCAGCACTTGGGAGGCTGAGGCAGGAGGATTGATGTGAGTTTGAGACCAGCCTGGGCTACAAAAGTGAGTTCAAGGCCAGCCTGAATTGTAAAGTGAGACCTTGTTTCAAAAAGACAAGAAAGAAAGAAAGAAAGAAAGAAAGAAAGAAAGAAAGAAAGAAAGAAAGAAAGAAAGAAAGAAAGAAAATAACCACCACCAACGTCCCTTATCACAGAGTAGACCTGTGAGAGAGTAGAGCTATGCCACGGCCTCGGAACCCACTTCCCACTGAAGAGGGCCTTGCATGTAACAATGCCTGGAGTGGTGGAGTCTGTCAGGGTCAATGTGGAACTGACTGGTCACCAGCCACTCATGCATCCGAAGACGCGGTTCATCTATACCCCTCACTGGCACTTCTGACACGAGCCCCATGGAGCCTTCACTCAGTCATCAGTTCTCACTTCTAAATCAGCAACTTCAGTAGCAGCTGGAGCCTGGTAGGGAGCCGTGCTCTCAGCCCCACTGAGAGGAATCAGATCTTCCATAGTGGGTCCCCTGTGCCTTATGGTGCCTCCAGCAGGCTTCTGATGCACTGAGCAGGAGAAGCCTCAAGAGGTAGAGACCCCCATAGGTTCTGCGGGTGACATTGACACCAGTGACTTCAGGCCAGGGGATGAGCTTTCAGCCACAAAGAGACATTGTGGAGACCGATGCAAACAGACTACTCTGTGATGGCTCAGCATCCCTCTCTCGGAGATAAATCCAAAGGAAACCAGACCAGTCCATCAGAGATATCTGCACCCCATGGCTCTGTCTACAGTACCCAAGCCCAGAGCCAACCTGAGAGTCCACTGACAGACGACCAGATCAGGATGATGTGGCTGTGTGCACAACAAAGGATTCTCCAACCTTGGAGGAGGAGACAATTCCATCACTTGCAATTTCCATGAATCTGGAGGACATCATGTTAAGAGAAAAAAATCTAGGCACAGAAAGATAGATGCCTCCTGGTCCCAGTTAAGTACAGACTGGGAAATGTTTGTGCTCATTGAAGCAAGTGTACTTACATGGGCTGAGGGAGAGGAAAACAGGTTGGCCACAGGGAGTGAAGTTTCAAGTGGACAAAAGGAGTATGTGTTGGTTAGAGGGCCTGCCCAGCATGGCAATGAGAGTTAATTATAGTGTATTAGAAGCAGTGATACAGCTCAGTGGCAGTGTGTGTGTCCAGAATGAAGCCCTGAGTTTGGTCCCTAGCACCACAAAAACTTTTACTTAAAGATAAGCTATTGTATATTTCAAATTTGGTAGAGGCAAATTGAAAATCTTTCCACTTTCTGAAAGAATATATTTGACAATGCTATTAGATTGACTTGATCATTCTCTCCATAAATTTTGTACTCCATAAATATGTGACATGCAACTGTAATTTATAATAAAACATTAAAATAAAAGTTTTCATGATATGCCACAGTCTCAAGATCATGGCCGCCCTGCAGAGTCTATTTGTCTCTGTATCTAGCGAGCGCGCAAGGTCTGGCTCACCCAGAGCACTCCTCTGTTGTGCCGTGACCTCTGATGGCCTCTTGCCTGGAATTTTCATTTTTATTCAGAACAAAAGTCCCTTGGGGCTGTGCAGTATTTACCTCTCTCTCACTCTCTTGTGCAGTCACATAAGGTGACACTGAGAAAGCTTCCAATGTGTTTTTGTTTTTTAAACTTCAGCCTTTCTTTCTTTCCTTCTCTCTGGAGGCAGGGAGCCACCTTGGCAACCTCAGTCTGTCTGCGCTGCTGCCCCTGACCACCTCCGCCCTTCCCCAACTGGTGCCTCTTCACACCCAGTGTGCATACAAGCAGTCTCTGCTCCCTTCAGATCTTTGCATTCTGTTATCCCCTGGGTGGAACATTCTAGAACCCACTGGCTTCCATCCTCCAGACCTCAGTCTTAGGGTCCCTTCCTCAGAAAATCAACACCACCCTTAGCCTTTCTGACTTCAGATTCTTATTCTGCCCAGTTACTCATCACCCCACTGAAACATCTTTTTTGTTTTTCATTATTTTATCTGTTTAAGCTTTTAGGTCACAAATGCAAACTCCACAAGGTCAGGGACCTTGTCAGCCTTGATTCCCTCCAATGTCCCCAGCACCAAATGCCAGCCCACCCTAAGGAGTGTACTTCCTAAGTGTGCACCTGGGGATGACTGTGTAAGGGTTACTGTGGCACGAGGTAGGGGCCCATCAAGCCATGAGGGTAGCAGCTCCAAAATGGAGCCAGGAAATCCAAAACGAAGTCGTCTGAGACACAGCTGTCTAGGAGTCTTGCATACACCTCTTTCTATTGTTTGGGACCTCCCAGGGTGTGATCAGGAAGGCTATTGGCTTATGAAATTTATGGGCCCTGCTTGGACACTGCATGATCACTCCACTGGCTGTATAATAAAAATGCATAGCCTCTGACAGGGTGGAGATTGAGTTGCTTACACAACAGGCTGAGCTGCTTTCTAAAATAGTGAGAAACCCTTAGACAAAAAGCCCTTGTGGGATCTCACTCAGCTGCCCCTCCCAGCTGGTGGGAGCTTGACTTCCTTGCCTTTATATGTGTTACTTTCTTGTCACCTACCTCCTCCTCATATAATTTTATTCTTTGTCACTGTGTGACATGGCTCTGGCATTCCAATAACAACTACGTAGCTATTGTTCCATGTTTATTGCTCTAGCTAGAACTGGTCATTGAAAGTAACTTAAATCAGATCAGCCCAAGTTAGCCAAACTAAATATTCCTGAAGGGCTACAAGAGCACATCATCACAGAAGACACGGGAAAAAGAGCTTTCAGGTGCTCAGAACACCTGGAAGACTGGTGCAGGTGTGAGTGTGGGCTCTGTCTAGCCTGCTCCCTTCCCTTGTTGGTATCCCAGTCCTCTCTCCTGTTGTGGTGACAAAGTTCACTTGCCTGGTCCATGTGGATAAAAACTTGAAGCTAGTTCCACACTTGTTCAACATCATTGTTTATATCCCAACACCTCATGTAGTCATGGGATGGGCTTCTGGAGTTTATGACCCATCCAGTCCAAGGAATAAGGGTGGATTCCTTGCTACAAGTGTTACACCAGCCCTGGGGCCAGCAACCTGAGTACAAGATCAGGGACCAAAAGAGGCATGTTCCTCCCTCACACTTTCTCTTGTTTGTTTCTGCTGTCTTCTGCCACCATGAACTATTGCCCCTGCAATGTGCCACTATGCCTTGGGGTGAGCTAAATATGGGCTGAAATCTCTACAAACTGTAAGCTCAATAAAACTTCTGTCTTTCCTTGTGCAAGATGGTACTTTGTCTACGCAATGAGAGCAAAATAACTAAGACACTCAGCCTGATGGAAAAAATCAGTTCCCAATTCTTCTGCCATAGTTTTGGGGGAATTTATACTCGGATTCAGCAGTGGAGCATCCCAGCCTAGAACAGCAGGGTAGGGACACACACTAGGAGGGGGATGTGTTATATTAGCATGAAGTGTTGCTGGTGGCCAAGTAGGACATGATTGATGCTTTTTGCAAAAAGAAAGACAATTAAGGAGATTCTGGGCATACAAACACATCGGTCCTCATTCAAGCTGAGAATTCCTGCTTTCAGCCAATGAGATGTTTGCAGATAAGCGATTGAGAAGCAGGACAGCATTAGGTGAGGGCCAGCAAGTTTCCAGAAAAGGCTATGTGTCGAGCCTTCACCTTGAGCCCATTCCGGGTCTAGGCTCGTCTCTCTGTGCCTCAGTTGGCCCCAGATGATGCATATAAGATTGCAGGTGAGGAGAAGGTCTGACCACACCCAGAGTGCCATCAGTGCTCAGCTGTGCCATTTGTGTTCTTCTCACCAATCTTGAGTCTGAAAGAGTCCATAGTGAATCCCACCTAGCTCTTTGATCCACAGGTGCAGACACCACAGAATGCTAATAGAAGCAGGCACAAGCTAGCAGCCATCTGTAAATGTGTGCTGTCAGAGGAAATGCTAGACACACTGCAGCTCTTCAGATACATTTCCACACATTAGAAGAAACACTGTCATCCTGACATGAAAGTGGCACTCACTTGGATGCGTGTGTGGGTTTGTATACAAGAAAGAGAATGGATTTTTTCCTCCAAGAAGGTGTATGATTGGAGCCTCTGTCACAGGCATAGGCGCTCCTTCTTCCTCACACCCACACGCAGGTGTCCCAGCAGACCCCGGAGGACTGTCCCTCCTCCCCAGGGTTCACTGACAGACACAAACACCCACGGTGGGAGTAGACAGAAGGATGCGGAGACAGAGTCAGGCTGGAGGAGCCTGCTTCTGCAGGGGCTGAGCCTCAGGACAGTCTGGTGCCTGAAGGAGGCCTGCGACCAGAAACAAAGAAACACCCATAGTGCCACCAAGCCCCTCCCACCAACCTGATGCCCAACCACTTCACAACTGCAAGTGGACAGTGCTGAGACCTAAAAGTGTGGTCACAGCCAGCCCCTGACCAAAGCTCCACACTGCACGCCTGTCCAGCTTGCCCAGCTAAAGACTGATCAAAGCTCAGCTACCTACCAGCAGGCATAACCTAGTCTACTCGTCTAGGATTTGAAGAATACAAGTTCAAGTCCAGCCTGGGAAATTTAGCAAGATTCTCTCTTAAATAATTTCTTAAAAGTTCCGCTAGCCTGGTAGCACACACGGGTTATCCCAGCATGCTCTTGGGCCAAGACAAGTAGATCACAAGTTCAGGCCCATGTTAGCAAGTTAGCATGACCCTGTTTCAAAAATACATTTAAGCCATTTTTCAAGGGCAGGGGATTGAGCCCAATCCAGAGGTCTTGGGCTCAATATCCAATACCTTACAAAATAAACAACAGTGACCAAAACAACTCATGGTCTGCTACCACATTAGCTTAGTCATCCAGAGGTAAAATATACATCTCAGTTTGTGAATGACAGTGTGTTGGGCAAAACCTACCTGCTGCAGAGCCAGCAAATCCTTGCCTATACCGCAACAGCTATGGGTATAAGCTGCAGTTCTGCTACTATGAGAAGCCATCCGAAGCCACCCAACAGAGAGGAAGAACGCTCTTGTGCATTTCTGTTCTCTTTTTGCCCTCATGTAATGGCCTAATTTATTAATCTTGACATTTACTTTAACTTTCTATTAATATTTGTCCAGTGCTTTCCTCCTGGAAAGTCTGCCACCTGCCTTATAATCATAATATAGATTGGATTACCACGTCTGTCGAGTAAACACGGTGTTCTCTTACTCATTTAAAGCTTCTCCTTAAAATTGTGGGCTGGAGTCCTGCAATCTCAGTTACTTGGGGCCTCTTTGCTTCCAGGTGATGAAATTCTTCATAGAAATTTCTAATACCAAATGTTTTTATGTTCCAACATAGAAGACATTATTTTTTTTAATTGAAGAATCCTAAATTATTTTCATAAATGTAAGCATATCCACATCACTAAGTCCCCTGTGTGGACAGAGCAGAGCCTGCTAAGTGGCCGTTCTCAAAGGAATAGAGCTTTCTCACCAAACTACTATAATGTGACAAAATAGTCTATAGCTCAAAATGATAGCTTTAAAAGATGGTCAATGTCTTTTTAAAATAACAACCAAAAGGCCGACCTTTACAGAAATAAGCATCCTGGGACAGACCAGCTCATGACCAACCTGACGGGCTCGAGAGCCACCTTTGAGGAGAATGAAGCACACGCTAGGTTGGAGAAGTCACGGGGTTCACGGAGTCACGTGCAAGGGGTCCATGTCCGGTCCTCACCCCTTACCCCTTACTCCTTCCTCGCTGGCGTGATTCCCTGTATTGTTTCCCCACAACCAGACACTGAGCATCCTCCATGCCTTTGTGCTATGCTGCTTTGGAACCAGCTGATCAGGGCCTGAGCCTTTGAAGCTTCAAGCCTGCCAAGCCTCTCCTTTGGATGCTAAGTGTCAGGGTATCCACACCCTTGCCCAGAGGACTGGAAAGCTGACGGGCACAGGGTCAGTCCGCTGCTGTCACAAGATGCACTCTGGAACATAATGCCAGATGCAAAGTGATATTTTGAAGCACTTATATTCTTTTCCTGTCAATTTCACAGCCGACAGGACCAAAAGTGCCCAAGGTAAGACAAGTGGGTCGTGTTGCTAGCCCCTAAACTGGACTATGAAAACAAGGCTGCCATTGCTGACCCTGAACGTGAGTGTCCACAGTCATCTCTGTCACTGACCACTCCACTCTTGGCCACTTCTACTCGACTTAGCCTTTTGCTAATGCTCATCTTCCACTTCCCCGGTGCACACATTCACCTGCAGCCTTGCTCAGCTTTGGGCTCCTCTGATGCACGATGTGGGTGAAAGGGGAGGACAAGGAGACTCCTGTGCTGAAGATCTGGGCTAAAGTAATCTTCAAAAAGTCTTTAAAAGCTAGGATATCCAGGCTTGGGGGCACACGCCTGTAACCTCAGAGTTTTGGAGGCTGAGGCAGGAGGATTAGTGCGAGTTTGAGACCAGCCTGGGCTGCATAGTGAGACCCTGTCTCAAAAAGACAAAAAAATTGCTAGGATATTTTCACCCTCTGAGTGCAGGAGTCATCAAGACTAATTCATCCAGTGGTGGGTGAGCTGAGGAGACTGCATCCAGGCATGGTGCCATGTATAACTGCAGAAATAAAAGCAGGAAGACACTCAAAAAGGCATGGCCAGGATGACAACCTCAGGATGGAGTTACTTGGTCCCCAGGCAGAGGAAGGAGGCAGGTATCATAGCCACATTGACATTAATTCCAGGGATTAGCTCTACAGTCCTCCTTCTCTTCAAAAATGAACAGACGGAGAAAATATGGTGGATGCTTGACCATGATCCAATCGGCATGGAAAAGTGTTAGTGAAGCTGAGATTTATTTTATGTCTTTTTCCACATCAAGGTTTCTCCAGTGCTTGAGATATTGGATTACCTCATTCTTAAAAACACACAAATGGCCACAAATGACTAAAACACTGTCCAATTTAAATTTTGAGCAAACATTTATGAACGATGACAGAAAAAATAATGGTCTAAATCCTCAGCGTGCCTTCTGGTTGGTTCTCTGGAAAGAAAATTGCAACACTGATCACATCGTGGACCCTGAACCCAAGAATAAGTTGAAACTAATACTAGCAATTATCCGAGGAATACACAGCTGTGTGACTAAGGCACACTTTCCCTAGGTCACTGCATTTTCTTTGCAATTCTGCAAAAGTGCCATGTCCCTTAGTGTTTAGACAAATGCAACCCTGTCCTGCTACATCTCAAGGTAGTGACACTTTCTCCCCCAAGGCAGTGGTTCTCAACCTGTGGGTTGCAACCCTGGCAGGGGTCAAATGACCAAAACACAGGGGTCACCTAAAGCCATCGGAAAATGTTATATATTTGGAATTACAGTTTTGAAGTAGCCACCAAAATTATTTTTTGGTTTGGGGTCACCACAACACGAGGAATTGTATTGCTGTGTCATGGCATTAGAAAGGCTGACAACCACTGCCCTAAGGCTTTCTAGTATGGTTTGCTGCATATAACCAAGTCTTTTCAGTAAATAGAAACTCCTGCCGGGTGTGGTGGTGCACCCCTGTAATCCCAGCACTTGGGAGGCTGAGGCAGGAGGATCGATGTGAGTTCGAGACCAGCCTGGGCTACAAAAGTGAGCTCAAGGCCAGCCTGAACTGCACAGTGAGATCCTGTCTCAAAAGACAAAAAAGAAAAAAAAGAAAAGAAAAGAAAGAAAGAAACTCCTTCCACTTCCCCCACCAAATTCCTGCAGATTGTCCAACCCAGAAGAGAGGGAGTCCTTACATTTTACAGATCAAACCAAATATTTTATCTTGAGTAAAATTCCACTCTGCTTCCTCACCCCAGTGCATGAGGTTTATTCAGGAGTCTCCAACTGAAAACATAAGGCATAATAATCGTGTCTAGGCAGCCAACTGATGAAACAGCTCTGCCGTTTATTTGTATTGCTCTTATCCTGCCTAAATGAATTGAATGTCAGCCACTCCTCGCCTCTGCACCCAGACTGCTGAGCAGCAGTTTCAGCGTCAGTCAAACCAGTTTAGCATAAAGCTCCCAGGGGTCTGAGGGCTGTCTTCCATCCAGCTCTGTCACTTGCTAACTAAAACTGTCCAACAAGCGCACAGAATGAAGGATCACGCTAACGTAGCTTATGACTTACCAGCTGAGCCGCTGCCAGGGTGAGATCTGTGGCACACACTGTCCTCAGTGGACGCAAGCGTGGTCAGGCCAGACCAGAGGAGAGTGTGACCATCCTGCCCACTCAGCCCAACTTCCGCCCAGAGTCGTGTAAAGGACAGATTCTGCCTCTGTAACTAAATATCCTCCACACTTTCTGAGACCAGCCAATATGTCACATCATTTTGGTCTTTTGTTGTTGTGGTGGTGGTGGTAGCAGTGTCATTTTGTTGTCATTGTTGTTGTTTGGGGGTTTTGTGGGTTTTTTTTTTTTTTTTTTTTTTTTTTTTTTTTTTTTTTTTTTTTTTTTTTTTTTTTTTTTTTTTTTTTTTTTTTTTGTCTTTTTCTTTTTTGTCTTTTTGAGACAGAGTCTCGCTATGCAGTTCAGGCTGGCCTTAAGCTCACTTTTGTAGCCCAGGCTGGTCTCGAACTCACACCCATCCTCCTGCTTCAGCCACCAAGGGCTGGAATTACAGGTGTGCACTGCCACGCCCAAGTTGTCACATCATTTTGAGTGACCACAACTATTGACAAGCCAAGGATTTCACTCTCTGAGCATTCTAGAAATATAGAATTTTCTAGAAATTTATGTCTTAGAATGATTTCATAAAGAAGACCCTGTAAGAAGCCATTGCTCTCCAATACTTTTATGGTTGGATTAGTTCTTTGACATGAAATATCATTAAAACAATTTTTAGAATGCCTTAAAATATTAAAAAGTAATAAACTTGGGGCCCGACGGGATGGCTCAGTGGTCTAGAGTGCCTGCTTGGGAAGGCTTGGGCGGCTTCAGGGACCGCGGTTCGATCCCCGGCACCGCGTGCTGCGCCAGCCCTGCCCTCGGGGCGGGCTGAGCCGGCCATTAAGATGAGTGAATAAACAAACAAAGGTTCTGAAACAAGAAAAAAAAAAAAAAAAAGTAATAAACTCATAAACATATTTCCTTTTTAATTTAGCAGGCACCCTTAAATTTTGTTCAAAACAATGTTATTTTAAATATTTCAAAGAAAAATATTTCCTCAAATCTTCAGTAAACAATTCAAATGCTTTTATATCTAATGAGCCCTGCCATTAGGGAACTGTTACTTTATACTGAGCCCTTGTCAATTGGAAATTCTAATCATCCTGCCGCCCATATCCCAAGCGTTCATAATATCCAGGCCCATGTGACCCTCCCAAGTTAGTTTATTTTGGATTACAACTTGATTCCCCGCAGATCTGGATATTTAACGAGGACTTACTTCTGACTTAAATGAATTCACAAAAGATACTAAGTGTGCAGCGTCTACTATACACACAAATACTAAGAAGTCCAGCACACCTATAAATGTGCGATTCATTTTAGCCTGATTAGCGATGGTTTTCAAAATGGCTCTGCTAATCCCCCCACACCCACCCCACCTCAGTCCAGAACCAGCAGACTCTTCAGCTTATTTAAGCTTGAAACTTGAGAAAATAATCTTATTCTCTCCTGGGACCCCCAATGCAGCTGTAGGTACCCCTCTGAGACCTTCACAGGGTTGGTAGGCAACTCTGTAAAGGAGTTTTATGAGCATTTAATGTATTTAATTTTGAAGGGATTAGATGAAATGTTAGCATAACTGGGTGCAAACCACATTCCACAATCAACAACCCAATACCATTCTTTCTTCCAAGCGAATAACTGTATATTTTGAGAATGGTTCTGCACAGTCAGTTTGTTTTTTAGTTTGAGGTTTTCTAGAATAGGAGAGAAGACCAGTAACTTGAGGTTTTTCAACTTGCTAGCTGCTTAAGAAGGAAGCGTTAATAAACCAAACCCCAGTGAGGGGTGTCAAGCTGCTTAGAGGCGCATCCACGCCTTGGATTTCAGGGCTACCTGAGATGCTTAGCCCCAGTTTATTGCACGCAGCTGTACTCACCACCATTCAGCACCCAGGCACTGTTCTAAAGTAGCACTGTAGAGAAACTTTCACAGCGCTATTTGAGCATTTAAACAGCTTTTCCTATTTTGGAGTGCAATAAGAAAAGCATGTAGTTTTTCAAAAATCTTTGAGTTAAAGTTTTGGGGAAAGAAATCAGCAGAACCCACTAAGGTCATATCACACACACACACACACACACACACACACACACACACACACACACATACATTTTTGATGAAATGCATTTTTTGTTGATTTCTTTCTTATGTGCTTGCTATTGTATGTAGCAGCACAGAATAGATACCCTATTTTCAGAGATTATTTTCCAGCCAGAAAATTAATTGTGAATCATGAAAAAGAAAAAAAAAAAAAAAAAAAACAATATAACCACCCCAAACAAAGAAAATTACCTGCTGGTGTCGTATAATCAGAGCTGGCACTGGAAGCCCAGGATGCTGGCTCTTCTGTGCTGCATCCACTTACGCTGGCATCTGAAGCCAGCCAGCCAGATGCCAAGCCTACTGCGTGCCAACCCTATCGCTACTTGGGCTGGCAGCTCTGAAATAAAACAAAGGCCAGATTACTGGCCTTGGAAGTGGCCAACGGGAGGAACAGCAGTTTTGGAAGCATTTAAGTGCTCATCCTCCATTGCTTAACAAGATTACCCCTAAAAGCCCCCGAGAAACCATTGCCTTTCCTCCCAGGTTTTCTGCCGCTCTGTTTAGATTGGCTGTGTCCGTCTCTTCCTGCTGTCCCCTCCGCCATGAGCAGAAGCCAGCTCTCACCTGAAGGCCTGGCCTCCATAAGTAGTTAATGAGGGTTTCCAGGACGGAGAGAGCCAGAGCCCTTCGCCGCAGCGGAGCACTTCTCTTCCAGGGCCAGCAGCACCAACGTGGCTGTGTTTGTCTGCTCTGGCCAAGTGCATGTTCCCCTTACTGGCCTATTGTTTGCCCTTCATGAGGGTGCTTATCTTTGCAGAAGACTCATGAATCACACTAAGAAT
The DNA here is from genome assembly GCA_004027025.1 of Myocastor coypus. Taxonomy (NCBI): domain Eukaryota; kingdom Metazoa; phylum Chordata; class Mammalia; order Rodentia; family Myocastoridae; genus Myocastor; species Myocastor coypus. Next base: position 90,807 of record PVJA010003606.1, read on the forward strand.
GCTTTTCTCTGTTTTCATTTCAGGGGTAAATGAATTAACAGCGCTCTAAGACTTGCCGGCAAGTTTTCTCCCCCGTGTCATCTGTCACCTATCATCACCTGCTAGCCAGGAGCACGTCCAAAGGCCTCTATCTTTAGAGCTGCGAATGCAATCAATTTGCACAGTGTCTCCATGGCAAGGATGTGAGATAATCTGTCCCTAATCCTGGACACACTCACCACTTCAGGTTCCAAATGTTAACCAGCAGAACCACCAGGGCGTTCACCTCCCCAGGGCAGGTGACTCCTTCCCACGCCTAGTCTCACAGGACCGATGGTAGCAAGACATGCCCTTTTCCATTCCTGGCACTTGTACAAATTGGCCTCAGGTGTAGCTCTGTCCTTTTGTGACACCTGTCACTGTACTCAGTGACCTTTAGAGAAAAGAAATTCCTAGAGAATCCAGTCTGTTCTGAGGACACTGTGCCACTTCACAACCCCTAACCTTGAATGAGAACATACCCACTTCCCCTCCTGTCCCACAAAACACTATAAGAATCTGTAAGTAGGACCACGACCTCTAGCTAGAAATTGTGAGGCTGGAGCAGTGTGCAGCATTTTCCACCCAAAGAGCCTAACAAATCTGTTCACTGCAAAGGCCCCCACCCTCCCAAAAAGACAGAACACAGACTCTTACAGTGCAGAAACAACGATCGTCTCTGCTGTGGGATATTGAGTTTCTAAATTTAACCCTAAATTTGCTCAGAAACATAGTTTGTCTTTAATTATTATACTATTCCCATTCTATTAAAAAAATTATGTGTTGTAATTCAGACTTTTAATTAAGTGAATTTGCTTCTGACATTTTCTTGGGAAAAGAGGCTCTGAGTGTGGGCTTCCCCCCTTTACTTGCTATCAAATGTTCCTTAGTACTTTTTAAATACTTTGATGAGAAATTTGCAGTGTGCAACAAGGTGCCAACTTTACTGTCCCAGACACTAAAGAGGCAGCTTCGAACCCCAGGCTGGATGTCACAGCCAAGATGGATATTGCCACTGAACGCCAGCGGCTGCTTTTATGAAGATGTAAACACCACTGTGTACGCAGAACAGCATAGTTTTCCCATTCTCCCACAAAGCCCCCGCTCCTCCCGTAGCTGCCCTTGCGTCACTGGGGCAGGACACCCTGCACGCTTCAGGACTTCTCGCTTTCCTATTCGACTATAAGTGCGCTGCGGCCACGTTCCTGCTGCTTCTGCTGCTTGAAGTCATCAGAGGAGAAGTGAATTCCCACTGAGTAGGGCACGGGAAGGAGGCTGCCCTGCAGTCACGTGGTGGGACTGGAGACTTTGTTAGAGGATGGTGAGTCGCCACACTTCCCCGATGATTATAAGAGAACCAGCAAAGGCCATGTGGATGGGCTTTCTCGAATTTGTTTTCCTTTTTTTAAATTTTTATTTTTATTGGCACATTTGCAGGATGACTCCAGGGGGCCTGCAGCTTACTTAGTGCAGTTGTTTAAGCGCCTGCTTGGGCAAATGCAGTCAGGCACAAGGGACCGGGATTCGATCCCCAGTTCCACAAGGCTTACCTGACCTACACTTAAGGCAATCTGAGCCAGTCATATAAATATCCTTCCCAACCTTGCAGCATGACTCCATTCATCAAGGGCACTGATGCCTACACTCAGCGCACCTTCATCCTCCTCCATCTCCTTTCCCTTCACCTCTTCTCCCCTCTATCTCTTGGTAGTCTTCTGTTTCACAAACGTCCTGTGTCTTAGTTATTTTCCCAGTCGCTGAGACAAAAAAAATCTGACACCCACAGTTAAAGGGAAGAAGATTTTATTGGCTCACAGCTTGCAGAGTTTTAGTCCAAATCAGCTCTGAGGAAGGGTGGTGTGGCAGACAGGACTCACAGAGGAGAGACATTGGTGGCCTTCAGAAGGCAGCAGAGTGACAAGGGAAGACAGCAAGAGCAGCGAAAGAGGGAGCAGGGACGAGCAGCTCTCTGTCCTGCGCACTGGGTCTAGTCTACCCCCAGCAGAGTGGTTCTGGTCCAGGCAGTGGACCCATCCAGCCATCGTCCACGCTTCCTCCACCCCTGATGCCAGCATCTTTCAAGCCCAGCATTACACGACAGATTGACCAGTATAGACTCAGCCACCAGTGAAAAACCCATGACCACATGAGGCTCCGGGGGCCACACAGACGCGAACCACAGTGACCTGCCTCCCTGCTTCCTGCTGTCTGACTTCCATGTTGCTCTTTAACTTCTTTATACTATTCTCTGGGTTTCTCCTGGAAGAGAAACCATGTGACATTAGGCTTGTGTGTCGGCTCTATTTTGCTTAATATTACACTCTCAAGAACAAACAAGATGGGGCCTGGAGGGATGGCTCAGTGGTCTAAAGCGCCTGCATGGGAAGGCTTGGGCGGCTTCAGGGACCGCGGTTCGATCCCCGGTACCACATGCTGCGCCAGCCCTACCCTCGGGGCGGGCTGAGCCAGCCATAAAAATGAGTGAATAAACAAACAAAGGTTCTGAAACAAGAAAAAAATAAAATAAAATAAAATAAAAAATTAAAAAAAAAAAAGAACAAACAAGATACACAAACCCTTAAGCCCTTCTACTCCCCACCCCCCCAAAAAAAAAAACAAAGAAAAGATACCAGTCATTGCAAGTAGTGATGTAACAAGTGAAATCACAACAGACACCCAAGAAATTCAGAAGACTTTTAGTAACTACTTTTTTAAAAAAAATTTTATTTATTTTTTTTTCTTGTTTCAGAACTTTTGTTTGTTTATTTACTTATTTTTAT
>PVJA010003607.1:0-93544 GCA_004027025.1 Myocastor coypus
AAGTAGTATATTCCCATTGAAAAAAATTCAAGTGTGCTGGGCATGGTGGCACACGCTTGTAATCCCAGCACTTGGGAGGCTGAAGCAGGAGGATCACTGTGACTTGGAGACTAGCCTGGGCTACAAAAATGAGCTCAAGACCAGCCTGAACTGCATAAGGAGACCCTGTCTCAAAAAGACCAGAGAGAGAGAGAGAGAGAGAGAATAATTAATTAATTAAAACAAAACAAAACAAAAAAAACTTCTTACCAGGCAAGTGGCCTGGCTATAAAACTGGCACAAGGAAGAAAAATTTGCAACCAGTTATGAATGACAAGCGAAGAGGAAGGAAGAAAGGGGGCCAAGACCCTCTTGGGAGCTGATGGAGCATGGAGCCTGCTTCCTCCACAAGGGAGGATGGAGAAGTGGGTAGACACAGAGGGTGTGGTGGAGCCAGGGCAGGCCGTACCACATTCTAGCCTGCATGCCTGTGCTGAGGCTCCAGCTGGTGCTGCTGGTGACCTCTGCCAGAAGCTGCCCTGTGGCAGACACAGCTTCATGTGACTGCAAAAGCACTGCATAGAGCAGCAACATTCTTTGGCCTAAGAGAAACTGAGCTAATGGCATGAAATGTATTTGTCCCTATGTCCCCAGGGCCAGGTGTCTGGCACAGAGCAGAACCTCAGCAGACACTTGAGAAGGACAGAAGCAAAGGAGATTGGGAAGGAAAAAAGGGGAGAAAATGGGAATAATGACAAAAGGACCACTGAGTTCTTGTCTGGCTTTGTGAGCTCAGGAGGTCCTTTGAGTTGGTCCCTGGAAGGCTATGCCTGTGGCCCTGGCCAGCCCTAGGCATCCATGCACTGCTCTGCAGAGTGGTTTGGGTGGGCAAGGCATTATGGGAAGAGGAGTGAGGAGGCTGGACAAGCTCAGTGGTTTTGAGCTGGAGTTTCAGAACCCCAGGGAGCTCCCAGGATAGATATGGGCACCATGAGCTATTTTGGTGCCTCTAAATAGAAAGCAAGAACTAAGCATTTGCTCAGGATAAGACTGTATGTGCTGACAGGCCGGGTATCAGTCTTTGGGGCTGAACTCTGTCACTCCCAAGGTGAGGGGAAGAATTCGGGTCAAGTTTGTTCTGCAGGAGGACCAGCCTAGGACAGCCCACATTCAGCTGTGTGCTTTGTGGCAACGAACTAAACTTCTCCTGGTGCCAGTTTCTTCCTCAGTACAGTGGGGGCCATAAACATACCCTACTTTATGTGGAGATTGAAGGAGAATGTACACATAAAGCGCTTGGCAGCCAGCCTTTCCAACCCTAGGCAAATGGTAATTACTATCATTATTAATTCAGAATAGGAGGTCTGGATATCTCGTGCTAATCAGAAACCCATATATATATAGTTTAATAAGTAGTAGGGAATGAATAAATTATTAATTACATTGAGTAACTTATGTGGAAGATGTCTTTTTGTGTGTGGGGACCTGGGATTGAACTCAGGCCCTTGCGCTTTGTCAGTCTAGTGCTTATTCTACTGAGCTATCTCCCCAGCCCCTGGAAGACGTCTTTTAAAACCTTGACACCTATCCTAGAGAGAAATCCTAAGAGTGTACTCTGTGAGACCAAGGCAGAGGCCCTGTTAAGCCCCAACTAGAGCCGGCCCCCCGTGGAGCCGGGTGAGAGAGGTGACTGAGGTGCCCCTCTTCTGAGCTGCTGCACCATTGTTCCCTGGGGATAAGCCCTTCCTCTCACCGCGCCTTGATTGACTCCTACTACATCAGGGGACCTTTGGGGCCCTTCCCCCTGAGTGGGACCCTCTCCACACAGGCCTCTGTGACAATGCTGTGTAGGACCCCTTGGGCCTGACAGCATCCCCATGCCTCTGGGAGCCTGGGCCTGCGGACTCTCACGGGTGCGGCTCCCACGGGTGCGGCTCCCACGGGTGCACAGATGGGGCTCGCGCTGCTCATCACGGGTGCTCCCGGGATCGCTGTTGGAGCGTGTGCTCTAACACAGAGAGGAACTTTCCAGCTTATTCCCCACTCCACTCCCCATCTGCCCGCAAGCACCCCAAGTCTTAGCAATTCTTACGCCCCCAAAACAAAGCCAAATAAAAGCCAGACAAAGGGCACGACCCGCCGGAAGGGTGAATCTTCTGAAGCCAAGGGCTCCAGGTGAGGCGCCAGGGAGGGCGGCCCGGACTGCGAGAGGGCCATGCCCTAGGTCGTAGCGCCCTCTTGTGCCAACTGCTCGGCTCTGCGCCTCAGCTGACCGCTTGGGAGCACAGAGCGGAGTTCCCAGCCCTGGGTTTCCCTGTCTAGACCTACTCACCCGCGCGTCACCACCAAAGGTAACTTGCGAAGACTCAGCTCTGAGTGTTCTTCCTCTGGTCCCAGCGTAACCTCTGCCCCCGGCTCTCCACTGCCTGCTGGACAAGCTGTGTTCGAGTCTTGCACCGTCTACCCCGGACTCCCTGGCTTCCTGACCCTCGGTGTCCCGCCACTCTTAGCAATTTTTTTTTTTTTTTTTTTTTTTTTTTTAGTCTTTTTGAGATAGGGTCTCGCTATGCAGCTGAGGCTGGCCTTGAGCTCACTTTTGTAGCCCAGGCTGGTCTTGAACTCGCACCAATCCTCCTGCCTCAGCCTCCCGATTTCTGGGATTACATGTGTGCGCCACCACGCCCGGCTCGCGCATGCTATTCTTAACAGGAAGGCCACTCACCTTCTCTCCGGAGAAATTCTTTAATGTCCAATATGGGCTCTCTCAGGCAGAAGCGATTGTTTTTTTCCCGTCTTCACAGTGTTTGTGGGGTCTGGGTCGTCCCTGAAATCGCAAACTCCTTGATGATTCTGATACGGGGGAATGAAACTCACAACCTGAAAGGTTCCTGGGACGAGTTCGGGATCTCTAAAATAGAGGAATGAATTTCAGGAACAATGGAGGTTAAGAGCAGAGTGTATTTAGTCAGGCATGGTGGCTCTCCCCTGTAATCCCAGCACTTGTGGGGCTGAGGCAGGAAGATGAGTGTGAGTTTGAGACCAGCCTGGGCTACAAAAGTGAGCTCAAGGCCAGCCTGAACTGTATAGCAAGACCCTGTCTCAAAAAGACAAAAAAAAAAAAAAAGCAGAATACATTTATTGGGGGAAAGAAAACTTCTGTCCAAGAGAGGCACAGAAGGAGACCTTAGTGGGTTGCCCCGGAATTTACCTTTACCTTTTCTAGAGGTTTTTTTTGTTTGTTTGTTTTTGTTTTTTTAATCTTATCTTCTGGGAGGTATGCTTTGGCTTGATCTTTTGTCTTGATTGGGGGGCAGCTCTTGATGCAGGCAGTAAAAACTGATCTGGGGTGGATGACCTCCAATAGGGAACCTCCAAATGATATAGGGAAAACTGATCCCCAACCTGAAAAGTACCTGGGACGAGTTTGTATTCTCTAAAATCGAAGAAAGAATTTTAGGAACAAGCCGGGCGTGGTGGCTCACGCCTGTAATCCCAGCACTTGGGAGGCTGAGGCAGGAGGATCGGTGCGAGTTCGAGACCAGCCTGGGCTACAAAAGTGAGCTCAAGGCCAGCCTCAACTGCATAGTGAGACCCTGCCTCAAAAAGACAAAAAAAAAAAAAAAAAAAAAAGAATTTTAGGAACAAAAGGAGGTAATGAGCAGAACATACTAGGGGAAAGAAAGCTCCTGTCCCAGAGAGACACAGGAGGGGGGTCCTGAGTGGGTGGATTTAAAGGGGAAAAAAATTCAACTTGGCAAAAGTGAAATTACAAATGGTTTACCAATGAACCAAACTGGCGTTTGAAATGGGTCAACTGAATATTGAGCTGTAACTGCAGAAAACTATTAGGTTTCCTTGTGCTTCCTATTATCTACTCTAAGGAATGTACACTCACCTTCTTTTTAAGGCTGCTCAGTAAGGAGTAACTGAGTAACTGTCTCCCTCCTCTCCCTAATCTAAGTTCTGTAAACATGCTTAGCTTAAGATGTATCTTGTAAAGACAGCTTACTCAACCAACCTCCACATGACCAAGTAACACATGTTTTAAACTGTGAAAGACCCCCTGGCTATGTGACTTTCCTTTTAAAAGCTCCTTGCTTCCCAGGCTAGGGGTCAATCAGTCTTCTCCTGTGTGAGAAATGACCGTTGGCCCAGAGCCCAGTAATAAAGGCTCACTTTAAATTCTCAATTTTGGGGGCTGGCAAGATAGCTCAGTGATCTGAAGTACCTGCTTATGCAAACTTAGGCAACCACAGGGACTGCAATTCAATCCCTGGCAATGTTGTAGGCAGCTGAATTAGATAGAAATATTGTAGGCAGTCAGATAAGGGCAGGCCCTCAAGGACAACATGGAAGACAAGGTGATTTTCCAACTACAGACAGACACTCCTCCGCCATGGGCCAGTTCTCAAGACAAGAATAAACAGAAGCAGCCACATACTTCCTTAAGGGTGGGCATCAGGGATTGATATGCTAAATAAGTATTCAATTACTTTAAAAGACCTGGAAAGGCTGGGCGTGGTGGCGCACGCCTGTAATCCCAGCACTTGGGAGGCTGAGGCAGGAGGATCGGTGCGAGTTCAAGACCAGCCTGGGCTACAAAAGTGAGCTCAAGGCCAGCCTCAACTGCATACTGAGACCCTGTCTCAAAAAGACAAAAAAAATGAAAAAATGAAAAAAAAATAAAAGACCTGGAAAGAGTCATGAGCCCAAGCTCAATAGGTGGTGTTCTTGCCCGCTTGCTATGTGACTTGCCTTCCCATTGGATCCCGATGTTAATCAATTTTACCTGAGCAATGGTGCTTGTAATCTCATTGGCTGACCACAGTTTTATCCCACTTCATACTCACCTAAGCTAGTTCCCATGTCTTCTCTATAAAAGTACTTGGAAGAGACAGCTTCTGGGGGACACCTACTCGGGACCCCCCTCCTGTCCCTCTCTCGGACAGGAGCTTCCTTTCCCTCAGTAAATATGTTCTGCTCATTACCTCCAGCTGTCCCTAAAATTCATTCTTCAGTTTTAGAGAACATGAACTCATCCCAGGTACTTTTCAGGTTGGGGATTGGTTTTCCCTATATCATTTGGAGGTTCCCTACTGGAGGTTATCCACCCCATATCAGTTTTTTCTTCCTGCATCAGCACCACATGCTGTGCCAGCCTCACCCCTAAGGCAGGCTGAGCTGCTCATCATATAAATAAATAAAGTTTAAAATAAATAAATAAATTCTCTCTGTCTTTTTTTTTTTTTTTTTTTTTTTTTTTTTTTTTTTTTTTTTTTTTTTTTTTTTTTGTCTTTTTGAGACAGGGTCTTGCTATGCAGTTGAGGCTGGCCTTGAGCTCACTTTTGTAGCCCAGGCTGGTCTGGAACTCACACCAATCCTCTTGCCTCAGCCTCCCAAGTGCTGGGATTACAGGTGTGAGCCACCACATCCGGCAGTATTATTCCATTCCAGTACCCTTTATATTACTACAACAAATTCAACATTACATGTTGTCAATAAAAGAAAAGGCAGAAATGTTAGATTTGGAGGACAATTTCATTATTAAAGGAAAGTGACAGATATTGCTGCCATTTCCAGCTTTTGCAGAATTTGTTGTCAGTGATGATGATCATAAATTTGAAGAAAGCTGGGGGTCAGTGAGATAGCTCAATGGTCTAAAGCACCTGCTTAGGCAAGCTTCGACAACTGCAGGGACCACTATTCAATCCCCAGCACCACATGCTGTGCCAGCCCCACCCCCATGGCAGACTGAGCCAGCCATAATATAAAGTTTAAATTAAAAAAAAAACAAAACAGCTATGTTATCTTTGCCAGGCATGGTGGCACACACCTGTAATTCTAGCACTTGGGAGGCTGAGGCAGGAGGATCCCTGTGAGTGCAAGAACAGCCTGGAGCTGGGTGTGGTGGCGCATGCCTGTAACTCCAGCACTTGGGAGGCTGAGGCAGGAGGATCAGTGCAAGTTCAAGACCAGCCTGGACTACAAAAGTGAGCTCAAGGCCAGCCTGAACTGTATATTGAGATCCTGTCTCAAAAAGACAGAAAAAAAGAAAGAAAGAAAAAAGAGAAAGAAAGAAAGAAAGAAAAATGTCACTATTTTCACCAACTCTTATTTATGTTTTCCCAAATCTTGAGTTTGCTCTTATGTGCCATACAAATATTCCTGTTTCCATATGTCTCATCTATGGAAAAACACAGAATTAAAAGAGCTTTGTTGCCGGGCATGGTGGCTCACACCTGTAATTCCAGCACTTGGGAGGCTGAGACAGGAGGATCAGTGTGAGTTCAAGACCAGCCTAGGCTACAAAAGTAATCTCAAGGCCAGCCCAGCCTGAACTGCATAGTGAGACCCTGTCCCCCCCCCCCAAAAAAAAAAGACAAAAAAAAGAAAAGAGCTTTGTTGCTGTAAAAGACCTGAAATAATGATGGCTTCAAAGTAGAGACTTTTACACAAGGAATTCAGGGCTGGTGAGGGGACCCTTTGGTATCCAAAGCATTGCAGCCAGCAGGAAGGCAAACTAGGAAATGAAAACCCCACCAGCGACCTAGTCTGCTCAGGGTCCTTAAGGAGCTCTATGTTGCTCCTCAGAGGCCCAGCGTCCAGCGGTCGTGGCCTCTTGGGGCAGGGAGTGTCTCTCATTAGTTGAAAAGAGTAGCAGTTTGGAGCCAGACTAATACGGGTTTGAATTCTGTCTCTATTGATTACAACCCAGGAGATTTATAAAGGTGTTTATTTCCTAAGACTCAGTTTCCACACCTGTAAGATGGAACCAACCTCCAATGGCTGGTGTGAGAATGAAAAGAAAACAGTTAATGCACTCGGTACTGTACATGCAATGAGTGCGAGCTGAAAGGTGTGCAGGTTTTTCTGGGTCCTGGGGTCTAGCCCAGTCCCTGGGAAAAGGGGCTGTGTTAGTGTAGTTTGTGATGGGCTGGACTGAATTGGGCTCAGAGGAGGGGGATGACAGTCCCCAGCTAGACAGACCTGCTCTGGGGACACCAGAGTCCACAGAATGTCCTTGGTAAGGATTTCAGATCTTAGAAAGTCACATACCCTGGAAGGTAAAGAACCTGGACAGGGAGACCACAGCACCTTCTACCCAGCAAAGGCTATCTGTATGATTTTAGAGAACAGTCTGGGCAGACCCTACACAAAGCCTGGGATGAAGAGATCTCAGCGGAAGTGGCTGTGGCCAGCAGAGGAGAGAGCTTGTTTTCTGGAACTGCGGTGGCAGCCAGACTGTGGGTGCCTTTGTCTGTGCAGAGTAACTGCTCTCCACTTCCCCCTAGGAGAGATGTTGTTGCCCTGCTGAGAACTACGTTTGTTCCCTGGCTTCCCTGCAGCTCAGGCGCAGCCTTCCAGCTGAATTCTGAAGAGCACTTATGACTGGTGCAGCCGGGAGAGGTGGTGTATGCCTGTAATCCCAGCACTTGGGAGGCTGAGGCAGGAGGAACATTACAAGTTTGAGATCAGCCTGGGCTACAAAGTGAGCTCAAAGCCAACCTGAACTGCATAGTGAGACCTTGTCTCAAAAAGACAAGAAAAAAAAATTATGACTGGCAGTGGAGACATTCTACATTTCTCATTGAAGAGGAAATTGATGGGGACCACTAGGAAGTGGCTCTGAGAGGATTTAATATTGACCAACTAGCTTTTCATGGCTACTCAGGAGTTCAACGCCCAGGGGAGGGATGCATAGTAAGTGAGCCTCTGAGAGCTGCTGGTCCCACCGAGGTCTACCTTGTGAATTTGGGATGCCTCAAAGGACAAGATAAGGCCACACAGCTGAGGGCTTTGGCTCTAAGCCCAGTTAACCAACAGAAGACTGTGCTACAGACTTCTCATTCCTGCTGTGAAGGGCATCCTGGAGATAACGTGGTTCTCTGAGATGAACATAAAATACTTGGAGAAGGCCTTGTAGGGATTCCTGCATTTTCTTCAGGATCCTTCTTTTTTTTGAAAAGCTAATAAATATGGACCACCAGGAGAAGTTGTTTGCCTTTAAAAATTTTTTATTGTCTTATTTTTTAAGGTGAATGTAAAATAGTAGAAAAACATTAGAAACAATATAGAATTTCATTAAACAAAATAATGAGAATTCAACAATGGTTGTTATGTTGCATAATATATTCAATGAGTTGTTTAGATTACCAGATAAAAACATGAAAAATTGGTTTAAAAAGTTATTTGAAATTAAAATGAAGAAAAATATTCAGTATTAACTGCTTCTTTCAGTAGAGCAGCAGAAATCAGCACCGTAGGTGTCCAAGCTGTCCTGCATATATACATCAATATCCTTTTCCCTTCCTCCTTTCTTTTGTCCTTTTCCTCATCCCAGTCTTTACTTCCCTTTGAACAGATTCTTTGCTTTTCACAGTATCTATTGTACCCTTCAGATTTTATTTACTGTTTCAGGTTCTTACACTAGCCAGACAATACAATGTTTTTATTTATTTATTTAATCTTTTTGAGACAGGGTTTCACTATGCAGCTCAGGCTGGCCTTGAGCTCACTTTTGTAGCCCAGGCTGGTCTCAAACTCGCACTGATCCTCCTGTCTCAGCCTCCCGAGTGCTGGGATTACAGGTGTGCGCCACCATGCCCGGCTTCAATACAATGTTTTTATATGCAGGTCTGATTTATTTCACTTATGAGTATGGTCTCTAGTTGCATCCATTTACCGATAAAAGCCTCAAATTTATCCTTTTTTTTAATAGCAGAGTAATACTCCACTGTATAAAAATACCACATCTTTTTTTATCCATTCTGCAGCTGGTGGGCATTTGAGTCATTTTTAAGATTTAGTTATGACAACTTGTGTTGCTATACAGATGTGTGCACTTATATCATTGTGGTATGAGGCTTTTAGTTCTTTTGGAAAAATACTCTGAAGAGGAAAAGCTGAGTCAAATGGGATTTCTTTTTTTTTTCTATTATGGCCAGCTCAGCCTGCCCTGGGGATGGGGCTGACGCAGCATGTAGTGCCCAGGATCGAACCACAGTCCCTGTGGTTGCCTAAGCTTGACTAAGCAGGCGTTTTAGACCACTGACCCATCTTGCCAGCCCCTCAAATGGGATTTCTAATTCTAGGGTTTTTTTTTTTTTTTTTGTCTTTTTTGAGACACGGTCTCGCTGTGCAGTTGAGGCTGGCCTTGAGCTCACTTTTGTAGCCCAGGCTGGTCTCGAACTTGCACCAATCCTCCTGCCTCAGCCTCCTGAGTGCTGGGATTACAGGCATGAGCCACCACGCCCAGCTAATTCTAGTTTTTAAAACAAAAAAAATTTTTTTTTTGTCTTTTTGAGAGAGGGTCTCATGCAGCTCAGGCTGGCCTTGAGCTCAGTTTTGTAGCCCAGGCTGGTCTCAAACTTGCACCAATCCTCCTGGCTCAGCCTCCCATGTGCTATGATTACAGGCATGTGCTAGTTTTTTGAGGAATCTACACATTAATTTCCATAGTGGCTGTGATGCAGGAAGAAAAAGACTGATCTGGGGTGCATGACCTCCAATAGGGAACCTCCAAATGATATAGGAAAAACCGATCCCCAACCTGAAGAGTATCTGGGACGAGTTTGTGTCCTCTCTCTCTCTCTCTCTTTTTTTTTTTTTTTTTTTTGTGGGATCATGACCTTGCACTTGCCAGGCAGGTACTTGTGCCATGGAGCTATCTCCCTGGCCCTGAATTCATGTTCTCTAAAACCAAAGAATGAATTTTAGGAACAAATGGAGGTAGCCAGGTGTGGTGGTGCACGCCTGTAATCCCAGCACTTGGGAGGCTGAGGCAGGAGGATTGCTGTGAGTTCAAGACCATCCTGGGGGGTCCGGCAGGATGGCTCAGTGGTCTAAAACTCCTGTTTAAGAAAGCTTAGGTGGCTGCAGGGACTGCGGTTCGATCCCTGGCACCACATGCTGTGCCAGCCCTGTCCTCAGGGCAGGCTGAGCCGGCCATAAAAATAAATAAATAAATAAATAAACAAACAAACAAAAGTTCTGAAACAAGAAAAAAAGAAAAACAGACCAGCCTGGGCTACAAAAGTGAGTTCAAGGCCAGCCTGAACTGCATAGCAAGACCCTTTCTCAAAAAAAGAAAAAGAAAAAAAATCCAAAAAAACAACAACAAAAACAAAAACATGGAGGTAGTGAATAGAACATATTTATTGAAGGAAAGAAATTACCATAACTTCAAGAGCAATAGAAAGGAGGAGCAGGGGAGATAGCTCTGTGGCACAAGTGCCTGCCTGGCAAGTGCAAGGTTATGAGTTCAAACCCCAGTCCCAGAAAAAAAAAAAAAAAAAAAAAAAAAAAAAAAAAAAAAAAAAAAAAAAAAAAAAAAAAAAAAAAAAAAAAAAAAAAAAAAAAAAAAAAAAAAAAAGGATAGAAGAACAATAGAAAGGAACCAACCACCAAGCAAATAAAATAAACAGAGGGAAAAATAGGAAACATGCAGCAGTAAAATAACATGACAAGAATAAGCTGATACATATTAGTTATAACCAGCAAGTGGTCCCAATTCACCAATCAGACTGGCAGAATGGATCAAGAAACAAAATCCACCAATAATCTGTATACAAGAAACATACTTAAGTCAAAAAGAAATTAATAGACTGAAAGTCAAAGGAAGGAAAACAATACTCCATGTTACAGAAACCTAGAAAAAAGCAAGCATAGCTCTTCTGGTTGCTGACAATGTCAACTTCAAACCAAGAATGATTAAAAGAGATTAAAAAAAAAAAAAAGGTAACCACACACTTGTTAGAGGAAGCCTGCACAAGTAAGGGATGACAATCATAAACATATGGGCACAAATGTAGGAGAACCCAACTATATAAGACAAATCAAACAAGGGGCCTTAGGTCCAGTCATGAAGATAGCTTTCCAGAACAAAGAGAGCTACCCAGGGCTGCACTCGGGTTTTAGTCAGTGGAGAAGGGGGCATGGCTTGAGAAAGGGAATTGTGGGAAGAAGGGGAGCACTGTGAATCGGCCTGGGTAGGTGGCCTGCTTTTACCTCCACCACATGCAGAGCAAGTAATTTGTATTATGCTATTGAGATAGTACCTAACATTTTGGGGGTTTGGTGCTTCAGCTCTGATGTGTAATCTTTTAAGCCCCAAGAAGTCATAGCCTCCATCTTGAGGCTTGACCCCAGTTAACACCATGAAGCACTGGCTCTTCTTCCTGTTGTCAGGGAAACACATGTGACATTTTCAAAAATTACCAACAGCACCTCGGCTAGACCAATATATATAATATTTTGTGGGTCTGGTGCTTCAGTTCTGATGTGTAATCTTTTAAGCCCCAGGAAGTCATAGCCTCCATCTTGAGGCTCAATCCCAGTTGACAGCCCAGCTGACAGCGTGGAGCATTGGCTCTTCATCCTGTCTCCACCCGGCTCCTATTGGAAAGCAGCAGGCGTGGGGTATCAGGGAAACACACATGCCATCTTGAGAAATTACCACCATCGTAAGCACAGGGGCCAGGGTTTGCTCCCTAGCACTGCATGCCGCACCGGCCCCACCCTTAGCGTGCTGAGCTGGAGATGGAGTCCGAGTGCAGTGGTGCGCACCTGTAGTCCCAGCACTAGGGAGGTAGACATCAGGAGGATCACTACTAATCTGGGCTGTGTAGTGAGAGCCTGCACACGCACACACACACACACACACACACACACACACACACACACACACAAAGAATCAAATTTTGAAAAATTACTACCATCACTGCAGCTAGATTAATATAAACTGCTTAAGCTCAGTTAAAAGGATAAGAAAAAGTCCTAGCCAGCTCTGTACATTTTAATATAAGGAAATACAGTCAGGCTCAGTCAGAATGGAGACAGTTGCTCTCTTTTTAAGGAGAGCTGCTCAAGCGGTCTTTCACACCTGACAAGCTCTTCCAGGAACCCAAAAGCTCCCTAACATCTTCTGAACTTCTTTCTGGCCAGTTCTGCCTCTTATGCTGCCACACTGATCCTCAGGTGGGCCTTTCTCACCCAGCACCACGCTTCAGTTCAGCTGGGTGGGACAAGTTGACCACCAGTTGTCAATGCACCACAGTTGGGGAATTTTTATGTGATTCTTGGAGCTGTCTTCAAGGTGGATGATCTGGGATGTATATTTCTAATGTGTCAGGCTAAACTTTTGGTGGGCTGGGTTAGACCATGAACTCTTTGCGTGTATTTAAAGTTTAGAGATACACTGTCCACTTAGCAATGTCTCTTCTTTGAGGGTTGAGGTCTAAGGGAAGAACAAGTAACAGATAAAAAGTGGGAGATAATTATATTTTTAAGACTTTCAATAGTCTTAGAAGTCTGGGACCTTAGAGGTACTCTTAGAAATTTTGGGGGGGTTTCCTCAAAAGGAAAAAAGGTATTGGTTGTTTTTTTTTTCTCTCTCTCTTTGTGTGTCTGTATGTGTGTGTGTGTGTGTTTTTTTTTTAATTTTGTTTTATTTGGTTTGGTTTTAGACAAGGTCTCACTATGCAGTTCAGGCTGGCCTGGAGCTCACTTTTGTAGCCCAGGCCAGTCTTGAATTCGCACTGGTTCTCCTGCCTCAGCCTCCCATGTGCTGTGATTACAGGCATGTACCACCATGCCTGACTAGACATGATAACTTTTAAACACTATTGGTACAAGTATTTCTTCTCATTGAACTACCAGAAAGTAGTTGTATACATAATCCAATAGTTCATAATAGTAGTAGGTTATGTTCACAGTTATGTTTGACTGCAACTCTAAAGAGGACTAGAGAGCCTCTGGGGTCTGGTGAAGTTCAGTATCTTGGCCTGGTACTTGTTACATAGGTGTAGCTAATGTGTGGGTCTTAGTTACTTTTCTCAGTGCTAGGACACAATATGTGAAGCCCAAAATAAGGGCAGGAAAAGTTTATCTGGCTCACAGTTTGTGGAAGTCAGTCCCTACTCAGCTGGCTCCAAGGCAGGGTAGCAAATGTCAGAAGATCAAGCATTCGTGGCATCAGAAGATGCCAGAAGCAACAAGAGCAAAAGGAGAAGCAAGCCCCTTTTCCTTCCCTATGTGATATGTGGACTTTCTGCCCTAGGGCAGGTGTGGCACTCATGCCCCTAACCCCAGCACTGGACAATCAACCAATCACAAACTCTAGATTAAGCTGCCTCCAAAAAGTCTGCCCCCCATGACAATCTGAGGCTTTGAGGACACACTTAGATACAAACCATAACAGTGTGAAAGTCACCAGGTGATACCTTTAAAACTATCACTGTTTTTGTATGTTGGTCATACTTCTAAAACCTTACAAAAATGTACATTTTTTTTGTGCTACAAGTGAATGAACTCAGTGGTTCCCTATCTCTGAGCTATACCCCCAGTTATTTTTTTTTCTGAATTTTTTAAAAATTAAAAATACTAGCCAGGCGTGGTGGTGCACGCCTGTAATCCCAGCACTTGGGAGGCTGAGCCAGGAGGATCAGTGTGAGCTCAAGACCAGCCTGAGCTACAAAAGTGAGCTCAAGGCAGCCTGCACTGCATAATGAGACCCTGTCTCAAAAAGACAAAAACAATATTTTTTAAAAATAAAAAATATTAGGACCAGCAAGATAGTTCAGCAGACTAAGCACCTACTTCAGCACCTACTTCAGCAAGCACAGGGACCAGGGTTTGATCCCTGCATGTCATGCCAGCCCTGCTCCCTCAGGGTGCACTGAGCTGGTGATCCCAGTGCTGGGAAGCTGAAAGCAGAAGGATCACTATGAGTCCGAGCTGCCTAGTAAGATCCTGAAACAAATACATAAATGGAAAATAAATTAAAAATATTTTTCTTGGGGCTGGGGAAATAGCTCTGTGCAACAAGTGCCTGTCTGGCAAGTACAAGGTCATGAGTTTGAACCCTGGTCCCGCAATAAATAAATAAATAAATAAATAAATAAATAAATAATCTCTTAATTTTTCTAATAGCACTTACAACGTCTTCATTTAAGTTTATCATTTTGAGATAGGGTCTCATTAATTTGCCCAAGCTAGCCTTGAACTCCATTTCAGCCACTTTAGCAGCTGTAATTCTACATGTTCCACCATGCCTACATAAAATACAAGTAAAAATTTAAAAGTGCAAAAGAAAAATACAGTCCAACACTGCATCATTCCTGTCAATCTTTCCAGTTATTTAAACTCACAAAAAGATGGGACATTTTCTATATGCCTTTGCGCTCATATGAGGTAAATATATGTTGAAAACAGCTATTTCTAAACGTTGAATCAGTAAAAAGCAAACACACACACACACATACACTTCTCATCATGAGGTTTTCCTCCTTCCCCCTATATCAAGACTCTCAATTTCCTTTTTTTTTTTTTTTTTTTTTTTTTGTGTGTGTGTGTCTTTTTGAGACAGGGTCTCACTATGCAGTTCAGGCTGGCTTTGGGCTCACTTTTGTAGCCCAGGCTGGTCTTGAACTCGCACCAATCCTCCTGCCTCAGCCTTCTCAATTTCCATTTGCTTTTGAATGGGAAAATCCCATATCAAGAGAAAAGCAGTGATATGTTTGGACAGCTCTTCAACAAGGGTTTAGAGACACTTTTCACCTTTTTGCCTGGGCACCAGAGAGAGATGTTAGGAGTTAGAGTTTAAGTAGGAAGCATCCTACAATTTATAGATGACAGTCTAGTTTTTAGCCCAACTCCAAAACTACCTAGCTAATCACTGGATAGACTCTACTTTCTACCTAAGAAGAAGTAAGTTGTCTCCTAACAAAAGGCTCATATATTCCTCCAAAAAGTTTGATATCTGGATGTATTCTTCCTCTTCCTATAATAAAGCCAGTCCCACCTGAACTGTCTGAAGAACTACATCACCTAAAAGGAAAAGGCTGCTCCTGTGAGCCTCTGGAAGACTTCAGATTTCTCTTCAAACACCAAGACTCCAGTGCTAGTACAGAAAATGTGGAAATCTGACCTGCACCTCAGATGGGCTAATGGTGAAACTCAATGGTCACTCACTTCTTTCTCATTGTTTCTTGACACGTTCTCCTTTCTTCAACCCAGCCAGTGAGCCACAGCACCCCAAGGTAGCTGGGGAGCACAGAACCCTCAGTGTGGAGGGGCCGCAGCCCCTCCCAGCTTGAAGAACAGAGAGACTTCCACTTCCTTAACTCCCTGTGAGGCATTATGGGGATTTGTGTTCTCAGAGAGAAATGAGATAGGAGATTAGGGTGTGGCAGGGCTGGCTGGGGTCTGAGGTGAGGCCTGTTAGTTACAAGGCCTGTTAGTTACACAGGCAGAACAGCCTGGAGCCCTGCACGTGGACTTCTCTTGAGAACTTATGCAGCTGTCACCAGGATGACCTCAACCTGATGTCACCCTGAGGTGTGGGATCCCAAGCCACCTCTCAGGACCTGCATATAGAAGCTCTTATGGGATAAAGGGCACGCCAACGCCCTGAAGAACATCACTTTCCTGGGTAGCCTATGCTGTGTTTCCCACACAGTAAGTACTTTTCTTTTACTCTCACTCTCTTTTTCTCTTTTCTCAGTCCAAGCTCGCTCTGTGAGCCAGTTTCTGCCCTCTCTTCACTTTTGCTTTCTCAAACTTTGGCACTGGCATTTGCTTGTTCTGTTCAATTCTTTGTTCAAGATGAGGAGAACCTGGAATCCAACTCCAGATGGAAAGGCAAGCAACCCAGAACCCAGAACCACTCAATTTGTGAGCCTCTTTTAGAAGCAGGCTACTCTGCAACAGTTCCTACCCAGCTCCCTCCAAAAAAGGCAGAAAAACAAAGTCTATGTGATGGCAGTGCAAGCAGTACTTCTGACTGAAACAAGCTGTTTTTATGTGTAAAAATTTTGTTGGTGTCATCACTGAAGTAAAGATTTTTTCCCATGGTAAAGTTTTATTGTATTTTCATTGTAGTTCACCTGGTTCAAATTTATTTCTGTTGTTTTTTTTTATATGTTATAAGCAAGTAAACAGTTGATGCTGAAAATGCTGATGTTTATTCTAGACATTTATTATATATTAAAATTTAACATTTGGGGCTGGGGAGATAGCTCCGTGGCACAAGTGCCTGCCTGGCAAGTGCAAGGTTGTGAGTTCAAACCCCAGTCTCACAAAAAAATAAAAAATAAAAAAATAAAAATAAAAGCTATTAGGAGCTGGGGAGATGGCTCCGAGGCACAAGTGCCTGCTGGGCAAGTGCAAGGTCGTGAGTTTGAACCCCAGTCCCACCAAAAAAATAAATAAATAAATAAAAATAAATAAAATAAAAGCTATCACACAAAAATCTTAAAAAAAAATTTAACATTTAATGTTGTTAATATCTTATTTTTCTGTTAAGAACACATTACATAAGGGACCAGGGAAATAGCTCAGTAGAATAAACACTTGCCTGGCAAATACAAGGGCCTGAGTTCAATCCATGGTACCACAAAAATCAAAAAACAAAACAACATTGTATAACATAATAAAACTACAAGATTAAAATAAATCATCAATAGAAATACTAAAAAATAAATATGGGTATTTGTGATGCTTGGTAATATTCCTTTTAAAATAACTTACAGTGACTTGGACTGGCTAGGTAGCTCAGCAGATTAAAGTGCTTGCTTAGGCAGGTTCAGGGACAGGGTTTCGATCACTGTGTGCCATGCTGGTCCCACCCCCAGGACATGCTGAGACAGTGATTGAGACTGGACATTGTGGCGATTGAGACTGGGCATGGCAGCCTGAGCCCATAATTCCAGTGCTTGGGAGGCTGGAAACAGGAGAAGCACTTTAAGTCGATCTATATAGTGAGATCCTGTAGATAACCTGTACTAAATACAAAAAAAAATTAAAAATAAATAAATAAATATCTATAGTGACTGGGCCAGCAAGATAGCTCAGCGGTCTAGAGCACCTGCTTAGGCAAGCTTAGGCAACTGCAGGGACCGAGGTTCGATCCCTAGGACCGCATGCTGTGCCAGCCCTACCTCCAAGGCAGACTAAGCTGGCCATAGAAACAAAAAAAAATTATAGTGACACCATAAACCATTTTCTTGTCTTCCACAGGCCTATCACTCTGTGAGTTTAGAGACCTATTATCCTATTTGTTATTATATACCCAGAGTATATCTGGCCCCACCACACAGTGGCTTCTAATAAATTTTGTTCCACACATAAGTTCCAGAAATTAAATTAGACCACAAGCCCCTTCCAAAGGCAAATCACAGATTTAACTTTTAATTCCCACCAGCCAAAGCAAAAGAGGATTGGGGCTAGTGAGATAGCTTAGGCAACTGCAGGGACTATGGTTCAATCCCTGGCACCACATGCTGCACCAGCCCCACCCCCAGGGCGGGCTGAGCTGGCCATAACATAAATAAATGAAGTTAAAAAAAAAGACAAAATAAAAAGAGGATCAACATGAAAAACATAAAAATATTTGCTCAGGCTGCAGGAAAAGGTTTTTTTTCTTTTTTCCTTTTTTTTTAATTCATGTATTTAGCACAGGGACCTTTTCCTGCCATTAAGTTCAGAAATCAATCTTCCAGCAAATCCTTAGGAGAAGGTATAAGATTTGTAAGGATTTCAATAACATCCATACAACAGACACACCTGTGGGAGTTGCAGGCCCAGTCCTTGAGGAATTGCAGCAGAGTTTAAAGGCAGTGCCAGGAAGCACAGTGCAGACAGAATGACTCCTTGGAGAGCCAAAAAACATACAGTACGAAGGAGAGACCACCCAAAGGCCTGCCTTGTGTGAACAAAAGCTACAAACCCTCTGCTGGTGTCCTGCAGAAGCTACTCTAATTAGAGTTTGGAGGGGCAGTGAACTCAGTATTAACACTGAATACATAGAAACTATACTGAATGTCAAAATACACCGAGGCTTTCAACAGCAGTTAAATTTGAGAGGTAAAACTCATATCCACCAGAGAATTAATTGATGGTCTTCATGAAGCACGATGAGCTGTAAAGATAATCTGGTAGAGACATCTGTCTCACGTAGGACTCACTATAACACACACTATTATATGTGACTTATGGTATAATTATATGGTAGCACCTCAAAATAATTTGAGGGGATATGCAGTAAAAGAGAATGAAAGATTCACTTTGTAAAAAGGTGCTCCCAAACCTAATCCTAGGCTCTTACTTGACAGGTATGCCATAACTATCATCATCACATATCACAGAAGTTGGAGACAGTTATGATTTTTTAGTTTTTGGATTTTTTTTTTGAGACAGTGTCTCACTTTATAGTTGAAGCTGTATTTGAACTCACTTTGTAGCCCAGCCTTGCCTCAAACCCATGGTGGTCCTCTTGCCTCAGCCTCCCAAGTGCTGGGATTATAGGTGTGTACCACCATGCCTGGCCAGTTCTGATTTCTTGGGATTTTTAGTACAATTTTTATATTATAAAAATATGGCAAACATTGGCTGGGGAGATAGGTCAGGTGAATAAGCACTTGCCTGGCAAGTGCAAGGTCCTGGGTTCAATCCCCAGTACTGCAAATAAATAAATAAATATTAAATTAAAATTAAAATATGACAAACATTGCAAGTATAACCATCTATGGGACTCAGGCTAACTAGTACTCCTCATTTCTGTGCCTACCCCAGCTCTGCCTGTGCTACATGCTATAGGTACCCCCAGGGTCTATGGAGCCTCTTCTGATGCTCTGTCACAGCATTTACTACACTGCATTGAGATTATTCAGATTTGCTACAGTGCTAGGAGACTGAGTCCTTTCAGTGCACAGCTGCCAGCAGGGTTGGTAAAGCCTTCACAAGACTTCCACAAGCCCTCCAGAGCCCCTCAAACACATGTGCTATGTGTAACTCACATGGCATGGAGCTTCAAGATGAGCTCCATCTCTTGTTTCCAAATGAGCTGTGCCCCCAGTCCCCTCCCAGTGTCACGTTTAAGAGGAAGGTCTTCTGTCCACAGTTCCTAGTGCACAACTGGGCACATAGCAGGCACTCAATAAATATATGACGAACTGAATTAAGACTGAACTCATGACTTTAAATGTCCTTGTGGCCTGGCTTTTTTTTTTCACCTATCTGAGTAAGACAAATGATCTTTCTATAAGAAAACCAATCATTGCATTTCAGTTGGTGGGAAGGCATCACAGGGCCAGGGATTTAGCTCTGCAGCACAATACCTGCCGGGCAACAAGAAGTCATGAGTTTGATTTCTGGTACCACAAAACAAAAACAAACAAACAAAACATGGACATCACAAAAGGGTTTTTACATAAGCCCAAGTCAAATCCCAAGGTCCTGGATGTTTCCAGCCAAGCCCTCCCAAGGGTGATTTGCAGACAAGGATCACTAAGGGGTCTGTACGTCAATATTTGCTGGATATCCACTATGCACTCCATGTTCTCCCAGCTCCCTCAGAGTCTGGTGACATAAAATAGATAAGTGATGAGGAGCCTGAGAGATTTAGTAAAAGAGTTGTCTCTCAAGCCCTCATGGAAGCATCAGTAGTCACCGTTTCAGATCCTGGGCCGGGTGCCAGACATCTGTGTGCATGGTCTATCAAAGAGATCTGCGTCTGTCTCTGGGCAGTGGCTTGCACACCCATCATTAGCACAGTGCTCACTTGAAAGGCACCTTTGAATCTGGAGAATGGCATCCAATGAACCCAAGCTTACATAATGAGCTCCCTAATCTTTGTCCCATATGATGAGAGGGTTTGTTTTTTTTTTTAAAGTGATTCAAACTTTTAAAATAGCTGCAGTCAACATATATTTACCTAATCTGAGATCAAAGGGATATGGAAAAACTCCCATCTGTTTGTGGGTTTAAATGACAAGGGCTGGGAGTCCAGGCTTGCACTGTCACGTCTGGCTTCATTATTAATCTTGTCATTTGTTTTTCTTTTATTTTTTATTTATTTATTTTTAAATTTTTTATTTTATTAAACCTTATGTATTTATTTATGTGATAGCCAGCTCAGCCTGCCCTGGGGGTGGGGCTGGCGCAGCATGTAGTGCTGGGGATCGAACCGTGGTCCCTGCAGTTGACTAAGCTTGCCTAAGCAGGAGCTTTAGATCACGGAGCCATCTTGCTGGCTCCAGGAGGATCATCTTGAGTTCAAGGCCAGGCTGAACTACAGGTTGAGAACTTTTTTGCAGCTCCTGGTGCAGCATGGTGGTCTTCATTCTTTATAGTCTGGAGTTGGTATATAGGATTGGTCCCAAAATGTTTTCTCACCATGTATCTTGTGATCACAACACATGGGCTAGATGAAGTGACATTGTCTACAGCAAGGTGAGGTTGTGAAGCCTTTTAAGACTGCTGCTCTTCGTCACGCACATGCGCACACTCCCTTTTCTTTTATTTTTAATAAAACATTTATTTATTTAATTTATTTAGTTATGTTATGGCTGGTACGGCATGTGGTGCCAGGGATTGAACTGTGATCCCTGTGATTGCCTAAGTTTGCCTAAACTGGCACTTTATTTTTATTTTATTTTATTTATTTATTTTTTGCCTTTAATAACAATTTAATAACATCTCACCATGACACAACAGTTGAGCTTGGTTTTCTTTTGAAATATTCACAATCATATTCACTAGGCAAGAAAAATTATGTTCCAAAAATAAACATTGTTTTAAGACCATTATATAATTTGAACTGCTTGACAGAAGACTGTGTTTAACCAATATGATCATATGTACTTTGATAATTTCACTCATACATAGACAAAGTTGAAAAAAAAGTGCTGTTGTATTAAAGTTGCAAGTTTACTAAAACACTATGAATTAAGTTCTTGCATAAATTTTACCTTTCTTATTTTTTGCATGACTTTTAATATTCCCTTTCTTATACAACGAGTACACTTTATTTTTATTTTATTTTATTTTTTTTATGAGAAGAATAGATTCAGGAAAAGAAAGCTCCTGTGCAAGAGAGGGACAGGAGGGGGGGTCCCGAGTGGGTGTCCCCTGTCAACAAGTACACTTTAAATATGAGACCCTGCCCATTTCATGTTGTTCTTTAAATAACACAGTACCTATAATAGCTTTAAACATTTGAAAAGTAAAAATAATTGTTTTTTTAGTTGAATAAATACTGTTATTGTGATGAAACAAATTCCAACTTACTGATTTTTTTTGAATTTTAATTTTTATTACTTTTTTTTTTTCTTTTTGAGACAGGGTCTCGCTATGCAGTTCAGGCTGGCCTTGAGCTCACTTTTGTAGCCTAGGCTGGTCTCGAACTCACATTTATCCTCCTGCCTCAGCCTCCCAAGCGCTGGGATTACAGGCGTGCGCCACCACGCCCGGTTATTTTTATTACTTTTAATAAGAGATAACAATATGAGAGTTTCAAAACATGTTAGTAGTACATTTGCAATAGTTGAGACACTGCATATTGTTGTCCTCTCAAATGTTATGACAAATTTTCTAATCAATATTTAAACTGGTGCTTTAGACCATTGAGCCAGCTCACTGGCTCCACTACTTTGTTTTTCTTTCTTAAAAAACTATTTATTTATGTATGTATGTATGTATGTATGTATGTATGTATGTATGTTATAGCCAGCTTAGCCTGCCATGTGGGTAGGGCTGGCACAGCATGTGGTTCTGGGGATTGAACTGTGGCAACTGCTGTTGCCTAAGCTTTCCTAAGCAGGTGCTTTAGACTGCTGAACCATCCCTCTGGCCAGCTTTGTTTTTCTTCACCACAATGTAATCCAGGTTAGTTTGGAATTCACTGTGTAGCATAGGCTGACTTTGCACTCACAGGATCCTCTTGCTTCAGCCTCCTGAGTGCTTTTTTTTATGAAGAGAAAAATTTAATGGTCTATTATTATCTTGTTGGCAAGCAAGTAGGCTTTATTTTTCAGAATTAACACACACATCTCTTGAAGTGATTATTTATCAATCAATAGTCCCCAAACACTTTTTGTTTTATTTTCATGAGATAAAGTCTCATGTGGTTCCAGCTAGCCTTGAACTGTGTCATCTAAGTTGGCTGCAAAATCAATCTTCTTGCCTCTGCCTCCCAAATGCTGGGATTACTGGCATACTCAGTTCCTAAACACTTTTTGAGTAAAAAACTTTTCTCACATAATTTATGACAACATACTGGCAGGTGCAAAATAATTATTTTTTTCTTGATTGATAATATTGTTAAAGTAAGTGGTAGAGGGCCAGGGAGACAGCTTCATGGCACAGTGCCTGCCAGGCAAGTGCAAGGTCGTGAGTTCAAACTCGGGTCCTTCAAAAAACAAACAAAAACAAACAAACAAACAAACAAACAGAAGACCTAAAGTAGGTAGTAGATTACAAACAAGATACGTAGTATATGCCTGTACCAGGTAATTTATTTTATTATTATTATTTTGTCTTTTTGAGACAGGGTCTCACTATGCAGTTCAGGCTGGCCTTGAGCTCACTTTTGTAGCCCAAGCTGGTCTCGAACTTGCACCGATCCTCCTGCCTCAGCCTCCCAAGTGCTGGAATTACAGGCGTGTGCCACCACCCCGGCTTGTACCAGGTAATTTAGAGAGAAAGAGTCAAGATGACTTTGGGAAAGTAAAGACCAAGGTGAGATGTGATATTAATAAGACAGAGGGGAAATGTGCTGTGCCATCAGAGGTGTGTGCAAAGATCCAAATAAATGAAAGAGGGCGTGTGGCATATTTGAGGGAACTGAGAGTTCACTGTGGCTAGAGAGCAGTGGGTGATGGGGATAAAGGGGTAAACTGATGGCAGCAGCATTAGAAGCTGAGCTAGAGAAGCTGTTCAGAGGCTGTTAGAAAAGCTGTGTGGAGAAGCTGTGGGAGCTATTGGAAGCTCTTGGTTCTCTTGGGCTATTCTGCTGGGGGTCCTTGCCATACAGGCTTTCCTGGTGAACTTGATAGTTCTCATCAGGGGAGGAGGAGGAGGAGCTCTGAACCTCATTGTTGCAGAGTAGCTACAGTTCACTTCAGGGAATCTCTGGTCCTCATCTTGAGCATCTCGTCTTTGCTCCGGAGGGGAAGATGGTGCACTGCTCAGTCTCAGCTGAGTCTTCTCAGCTGGAGAAGCTTGTTGTGTTGGCTTTCCTGATGGGAACTCAGATTTTCTCATCATCAGAGAAATTCAGGACCTGACTATTGCTGAACATGGCTGTGGTACTTATCATGGGAGCTCTTGTTCTTACCTTGAGTGTTGCTTCCTGGCTCCGGTTCAGATATCTCAGCCTGCTAGCATAGATCCTTCATCCTGCTGGCATAGACTTTCTAGTTTCCACCACTGACCTTTGGGCCTTCTTAGAGCAGATATGTGAAGCAGGCCTGTATGACATATTGTTGTGGACTTTAGGCATCCAGTTGGACTTGTGGGAGGTACTGTTATGAGCTCTAGGTTTTCAGCTGGAATTATGGAGAATATTAGGATCCAAATCCTCAGCTGGATTCTTTGGTCTTTAGTATATGGACAGATTTCCTGTACTATTTGTATATGATTTTTTTGATGATTCACTATAAAATGTTATAAAATGTGTACCATATTGTATTGTTCCCCTTGCAAAACTTCAAACTATGAAAACAAACAAAATGAGAAAGCTCATGTGAGGGTAACTCAACGTAACAATTATATCAGGCTAAAACATAAGCATTTTAGGAACTGGGGAAATAGCTCCAGGGGCACAAGTATCTGCCTGGCATGTACAAGGTCCTAGGTTCGATCCCTGGTTCCACAATAAATAAATAAATAAATAAATAAAATTTTATATGAAAGGATATATGTACATTGATATTGTCTTCCTTTGGGAGAAAAACTAGATGCAGAACACGGGTGAGAGGGTTTTATTATATATTCCTTTTTCCCCTTCAAATTTTGTATAATTTACATATTTATTAAAAACTTCCAGGCTGGCCAGGCGTGGTGGTGCATGCCTGTAATCCCAGCACTCGGGAGGCTGAGGCAGGAGGATTGGTGCGAGTTCAAGACCAGCCTGGGCTACAAAAGTGAGCTCACGGCCAGCCAGAACTGCATAGTGAGACCCTGTCTCAAAAAGACAAAACAAAATAAAACAAAACAAAACAAAACAAGAAAACCTTCCAGGCTGGGTGTGGGGGCACCCTCCTATAATCCCAGCACTTGGGAGGCTGAGGCAGGAGGATCGGTGTGAGTTTGAGACCAGCGTGGGCTACAAAAGTGAGCTCAAGAAAAAAAGAAAAAGAAAAAAAAAAAAGAGTGAGCTCAAGGCCAGATTAAACTGTATACTGAAATCCTGTCTGAAAAAAAAACAAAAACAAAAAACAAAAATAAAACCTTCCTGGGTGAGTGAAATGGCTCAGCAGTCTAAAGCACTTGCTTAGATAAGCTTAGGTAACTGCAGAGACCACAGTTCAATCCTCAGCATCACATGCTGCACCAGCCCCACCCCCAGGGCAGGCTGAGCTGGCAATAATAATAATAATAATAATAATAATAATAATAATAATAATCTTCCCTAGTGTAACAACTCAAAAGAAATAAAAATTGAAAAGTATAACACAGATAAATGGAAAGCGAGAACTTAAGGACTAAGCAACAAAGTGAAAGGAGAAAAGTTAGGAAATATGGTAGGGGTAAAATTTGAAGGGGAAAAAGGACTACATAATAAAACCCTCCCTCTCACCCCTGTTCTGCATTTAGTTTTTCTCCCAAAGGAAGACATTACCAATGCACATATATCCTTTCATATAAAATATTTTAAGCCGGGCGTGGTGGCGCACACCTGTAATCCTAGCACTTGGGAGGCTGAGGCAGGAGGATCAATGTGAGTTCGAGACCAGCCTGGGCTACCAAAGTGAGCTCAAGGCCAGCCTGAACTGCAGAGCAAGACCTTGTCTCAAAAAGACAAAAATAAATAAATAAATAAATAAATAAATAAATAAAAGTTATTTATTTATTTATTTATTTATTTATTTATTGTGGAACCAAGGATCAAATTCAGGATCTTGTACATGCCAGGCAGGTATTTGTGCCCCTGGAGCTGTTTCCCCAGTTCCTAAAATGCTTATGCTTTAGCCTGATATAATTGTTATGTTGAGTTACCCTCACTTGAGCTAACTTTCTTGCTTTGTTTGTTTTCATAAACAAACAAGATGGTTAAGGCAATGGTCTTAAGAATCTGTCATTTTTTTTTTTTGAAGATTTCTTTTTTTTAATTTTTATTTTTTGCGGGACCGGGGTTCAAAATCATGACCTTGTACTTGCAAGGCAGGCACTTATGCCACAGAACTATCTCACCAGCCCCCTCTATCAGGTTTCTACAAATAGTTAATGGGTAGAATTCCCACCCTGACTATATAGGCTGGTATCTGTGAACTGAACAACTACACTGATGATAGCAATGTGTAATACTAAAATCATGCTTGAAATATCCATTATTTTAGTCTTCTAAATGTGTACTGCTTCTAATGTCATATCAATTATTGCTATACTCACCTGCAAGCAGGCACAGGGGCTGGGGGTTTGATCCCCGGGGCTTGCCATGCCACCCTGCCCCTGGGGCACACTGAGCCAGCAACTGAGACTGGGCATGGTGGCATGTGCCTATAATCCCTGCTCTTGGGAGGCTGTAAACAGGTGGATCACTAAGAGTCTGATGTACAAGTGAGACCCTGAATACCCCATAGACCCTTCCCTAAAATACATTTAAAAATTATTGCTATACTCTTTTTCACACAAATGTCTGTGATAAAAGAAAAGGTAATAAAACAAGAGCCAAGAAAACAAAACACTGAACTGTGAGAATACCTCAGTCTATTAAACCCATGAATTTGCTAATACTTGTAGTCTCTTGTCCCATTTCTTACCCACATAAGCTATAACAATGTCACATGATGGTGACAACATATTGATGTGGAGATGAAAAAATCAAGGAAGTCTGCATGAAGAAACAAGATTTGGTAGAGCTGTTCAGATAGCTCAGTGGATGAAAGTGCCTGCTTAGGCAGAGCGAGTGGCCGAGTTTGATCGCCAGCATGCTGTGCTGGCCCACCTCCAGTTTGAGCTGAGATAGTGACTGAGATTGGGCATGGTGGTGCACACCTGTAATCCCAGCACTCTGGAGGCTGAGGCAGGAGGATCCATGTGAGTTCAAGACCAGCCTGGACTACAAAAGTGAACTACACAGTGAGACCCTGTCTCAAAAAGAAAAAAGAAAAAAAAATTGATGATGGTAGAATGGAGGAAGTAACACAGAAAATTCCAAATGTACCTTCATGTTTGCCTTTAGGAGGGAGTTTGCACTTGCTCCATCTTGGCTTTATCATCTATTATCTGGTAATGACACCAAGTGCATTACAGGGCAGGAGTGGGAATTAAGTTTGGTAGATCCTGGTTATTAAAAGGTAAACAAGACTGTTATCTGAGAAGGAAGCTGAGGTTTAGGAATGTTAAGAAGCCTCCAGGAGATTCCAATCTGGCGTGGAGAAGACATACAATAGGCAGTTTCAGCACCTCAATGAGTTCTCAGGGTGGGCATCTGGTGTGCAAAGGCACATGAAACAGTATGCTGTCTTCATCAGGTTCTACAGGAACAAAGCCTGCTATGGGGCTCCAGTGTAAATGCCTGAGGAATATTCTCAAAAGAGCCCTGTGAGAGTAAAAACAGCAGCACAGGTCAGGGAAGAAGACAGACAAAATACACTGCTAGGAGAGTCTATGCTAGAGAAGAGCCAGGCTACCCCCAGAACAGTGGCCAGGCAAATGGCTCACTCTGTGCCTCTTGTAGCAGTTGTGAATGCATGGCATGTGGCACTGAAAGCTGTAGATTTCACCATCACTGTCCTATGTTATCTTCATTTGTCAGTAAGCACCCTGTCACTTTCTATGTTCCACTTTTATGAATATCAAATGCTTCTCAGAAGAATGTGTGGAGACCGTGAGACAGCTCAGTGGTCTTGAGTGCATGTTTAGGCAACTGCAGGGACTGCAGTTCCATCCTAGGCACATGCTGCACCAAACCCACCCCCAGAGCAGACTGAGCAGGCCAGAAAGAAAGAAAGAAAGTTTTTAAAAAAGGATTTGTAGGGGCCCGGCAGGATGGCTCAGTGGTCTAAAGCACCTGCTTAGGAAAGCTTGGGAGGCTGCAGGGACTGCGGTTCGATCCCTGGCACCACATGCTGCACCAGCCCTGCACTCAGGGCAGGCTGAGCCGGTCATAAAGATAAACAAACAAACAAAAGTTCTGAAACAAGAATAAAATAAAATTAAAAATCTCATTAAAAAAAAAAAAAAAGAATTTGTGGTGGTGGCTACCTGCAAACATGTCCCTTGCATTTCTGACTTGGAGCTGAGTGCAGCTTGCACAGACTGGCAAAGTAGGAGCAGTGACTGTCTAGACTGGGAAGGAGCCCAAAGGTTCCAGATGCCCTTGCAGGAGTTTACTTACTAGTTTCTGGAAATCTATTGATTCAGTCATTTTCCTGAGAGGCAAACCAGAATATGCTACATCTTTAACTCCCTCAAAGGAGATAGGGTAAGAAGTGGCAAATTATTACTAGGAAAGAATACAGAACCACTGGGGTTCGGGTGAGAGATCCTCTTAGTGTTGGGGAAGGGTAGCCATGTGTATTTGTTCACTATTCAAAAAACAAAACCCTTTCCTCAAAAGTTCCCACTGCCTTCCACTATCCTCAGAAGAAAGCCCAATTCTTCACTCACTTTATAACCTCCTAGCCCACTGTGATTCAGCTGCTTTAGACTTGCAGGTCCCCAGTGTCATGCTTTTTCTTTTGCTTCATTTTTTCTTCCCTTCTCTCTTCTCCATGTCAGGAAACCTGTCTCAGTCACTTTTCTTTCTTTCTTTCTTTCTCTTTCTTTTGTCTTTTTGAGACAGGGTCTCGCTATACAGTTCAGGCGGCCCTGAGGGTCACTTTTGTAGCCCAGGCTGTTCTCAAACTTGTACTGACCCTCCTGCTTCAACCTCCCAAGTTCTGGGATTACAGGCGTGCGCCACCATTCCTGGCTCAGAGACACTTTTTCTAAAGGGATTTTTTATTTTCTTTCGCATCGGGAATCCAGCTCTGGGCCTCGCACTTGCTAGGCAGGCACTGCGCCGCTGAGCTACACCCCTCGGCTCAGAGTCACTTTTTCACGTAAGACTTCATTGCCTGAGTCCTGACCAGCTCTTCGCCGGGCACCTCCGCATTTCAGCAGCAGGCATTTATGAAAACCTCAATGTAATGAGCAAAACAGCCTAAGAGGTCAGGGTCCTTTGCGGGGCCAGTGAGACGCACAGCACAGAATGAGTGCTTGGGAAATGTCAGTTGGATGAAACTAGTTTCCATCGTCGTCCAACCAAGGGGCTGCCGAGAAGACCCGTGAGGGGAAGAGGAGGTGGCAAGGAGGTGGCGAGGAGTGGCACCACACGCCCCTCGTGGTCTGCTTTCATGCAGGCGGAGGAGACACTGTCATAGCCTCCCGGCCGACAGCTCCAAAGGAGGGTAGGACGACAGGAAAGCTCAAACCTGCTGGAGGAGGAGAAAGCAGGCGGCTAATCTTCCTTGTACTAGTCATAACACGGCGTTTCCCCGAAGGAAACCAGACCACTCCCTAGGCCCCAAAACACCAAAGACGAACCTCCCGGACCTGGAGCGGAGAGCGTCCGCGCCTGCGCACTTGGGTCCGCCCACGCGCTGGGGACCCGCCCCGCCCCGGCCCTCTGCGTGCGCACCGCCTAAAGCCCGTCCCCCAGAAAGACTGCCGGCGCATGCGGCCGGAGTGGAGCACTGGCTGCTGGCAGCTCAACGCGTCGGTCGCCGGCTTTGGTCTGCAGCTGACGGGAGAGGCTGAAGCCAGCCTCAGGTAAGCAGAATCCAGATATCCGGAGGAAGCGCTCTCGGGTGCGGGAGTCAGCGTCGCCCTTCGAGCGCGGTACGGACGGCCCCGCCACCAGTGATGGACGCTGCTCTCCACCAATCAGAGGCGAGGTGACCCGGAATCCTGTCCAATGGGCTGTGTGTCTGAGAGTGGGGCGGGAGGCCAGGGCGGCGGAGTGCCGGCTCCCGCGCGCGGGCCTCGTGGCCGGGTGCCGCCGGAGAGGGGCCCATCCGTCTGGCGGCTACCACAGAGCTCTACAGAACCCGACGCCGGCGGTCAGCCCGGCCTGGCCTGTGGCTCCTAGAGCACTATAGAGGCGCGGAGTGCGTTGCGCTAAGCCATCCCCGGAAAGCAGCTCCCATCTCCGCTATCCGGCCGCGGCGCCAGGGCTCTGTCTGCCGGGAGGGATCGCGCGGGACCGACGTGCCCGTGCCGTGGTTGGGCTGGCCCACCTTGCTCCCCAGCGGCCGCGGCCGCGGCCGTGGCGAAGGCAGGGTCCTGTGCGCCCTGCGGCGAGGCGCTGTCCCCGTGGCCCAGCCTCTGTCCTCTCCTGTCCGCGGCCGCATGTGAGGATGGGGCATTTTAGATAAGTTCACTGCGTGTGCGTGGCGCGCTTACGTTTTCGCTTACTGGGATTTTGTATTCTCAGCAGCCCCGTGACGCCAGCCGTACATAGAGACTCACCCCATTTTACTGCAGTGTGAGCCCAGGCTTTGTGGGAACTTAAGTGGGGTCTCAGCACGGGCGCAGAAGCTGCAGTTTGATCTCACAACTTGGATTACTGTCCCCTCCCAGTCTGTGGTGGCTTTTCTCTGATGCATCTTTAGGTTGCTTCTGTGCTTGAAAATCTAATGTCTTCCCATTGTTTACAGAATAAAGTTCAGCTGAGCATTTAAGTTTGCACGAATTTACCCCCTTCCTTATACCATATCTTCCTCCTTAGTGTTTTTTTGGCGTTTGTCTCTGTTCTAACCTGCCTGTTCAGTCTCTCATGGTTTAAGACCTAAGTTAGGTCAGGCAGTCGATCCTTTAAGGCCATCCAAAGTCTGGCATAGAAGACAGCACTGGGGATCTTCTCTCACCCCAGGCCACCCCCACCGATCCTCCTGCCTCAGCCTCCTGAGTGCTGGGATTACAGGTCTGCGCCACCACACCCAGCTCTTAAATTTATTTTAAAGGAAGTATAATCATAATTGATGAGACATTAGAAATGGTACACATTTAAAAGAACAAGATGAAGTATTCAATTTTGGCTTTTGTATTGCATGTTGCTATCTACTGAAGACTTTGTATGGTTAATTATTGTGATCCCCATAAGATGTAAGTGGGGTTGGAGGGTCTTTTTTATTTTATTTTACTTTATTTTATTTTTTCTTGTTTTTAGAACTTTTGTTTGTTTGTTTATTTATTTTTATGGCTGGCTCAGCCTGCCCTGAGGGCAGGGCTGGTGCAGCATGTGGTGCCAGGGATTGAACCGCGGTCCCTGCAGCCACCTAAGCTTCCCTAAGCAGGTGCTTTAGACCACTGAGCTATCCTGCCGGCCCCCGGGGTTGGTGGGTCTTCCATGAATGTGAGGGTCCTCACAGCCTCTCACAGGATCTCTATGACTGTTGGAATATTTATGGCCAGCCACTGTGGGAGATCCAGGATCTTGCAGAGATGGTTACTTTGTTAAAGTAAAACTTGAGCCAGTCAAATACAAAGGGTTGAAATAAGTCATTTGTAGAAGTAACCTGTCCTGTAATCTGCTCAATAGTGGCTGAGAAATTTCTAGGAACATACAAAATGTAGTGAGTGTAAGACCATGGTATACACCACATGCTGTATTGGCTCTACCCACAGGGTAGGCTGAGCTGCCCATAAAAACGAAAACAAAAAAAAAACAGGGTATATAGTTTCATCAAGGAATGCCTAGTCAAGATTTAACTAAAATGTAGCCAAGTCTTGTATCAATGAGGAACCAATGATAGGAATTTAGGGCCGATAACTTTGAGGAAACTGGATGCTGTATACTCCTAGGAGTTCCAGTTCCTATTAACCTATATACTCCTAGTGAGCTTTCTTTAAAGGAAACAGGTGACTGTTTGGTCAGCATTTCACTGATTTATCTGCCCATAAAACTCTTTTGGTAAACCCTTAAACCCTTATACATTTTATTTTATTTATTTTTTGTCTTTTTGAGACAGGGTCTCACTATGCAGTTCAGGCTGGCCTTGAGCTCACTTTTGTAGCCCAGGCTGGTCTCGAACTTGCACTGGTCCTCCTGCCTCAGCCTCCCAAGTGCTGGGATTACAGGCTTGAGCCACCACGCCCGGCCAAACCCTCATACATTTTGTGGAAACCAAAGAGCATGTTGTTGAAGCAACTTCAGCAGAGAATAGAGAAAGCAAGACAGTGTCTTCCTCACAGTCCTAGAAGATATTCTGGGCAATTTTTTTTTTTTTTTTTTTTTTTTTTTTTTTTGCGGGACTAGGGTTCGAACTCACGACCTTGCACTTGCCAGGCAGGCACTTGTGCCACGGAGCTATCTCCCCAGCCCCCAGCCTAGTGTGTCCATTCATTCTCTGGGGAGGGATGGGGTCAGGGAGTGCCTCAAACCAAATTCCTGTTTCCTTGTATCCTTTTTTTAAAAAAAATTATTTATTTTATTTATTTTTATTCTTTTTTAAAAATTTATTTATTTATTTATTTATTTTTGTTTCAGAACCTTTGTTTGTTTATTCACTCATTTTTATGGCCAGCTCAGCCCGCCCCGAGGGCAGGGCTGGCGCAGTATGTGGTGTCGGGGATCGAACTGCGGTCCCTGAAGCTGCCCAAGCTTTCCCAAGCAGGCGCTTTAGACCACTGAGCCATCCCGCCAGGCCCCTCCTTGTATCCTTCTAACTTACTTTGATTATAATTTGGCTTCACATAGAATGTAGCTAGAGGAAGAAAATGTCTTCCCCTTGCCAAAGCAAATTTTCTCTGTGATTTGGTGATGCTTCTTTCTTTCTTGTATTTGAGCTTGCCAAAAAAATTTCAGTGATGAAATCTCCCTAGGGAGCCTGTCATCATCTCCTAGCTGATTATTGATGTTGTCTTCAGCAACCTCTTTACTCTGTTGTCTTTGAGCCCCCCCATTATCTCTCAAGTGGATTTCTTACTCTCCCTTCATGAGTGTACTATTCTTTGGATTTAATCTCCCCTTTCTGCCTGCTCTGCCCATGGCTTGATTCCAACTGTCTTACTTGGTATCTGAGGTCCTCCCTCCAGTATATACAGTCTGCCTGTGCCATACCTGGGAGAGACTGCAAGCAAGGAACGTGTTGTTTAAATTATAGAAGAGAACTATCTGTACTTGAAAGAACTTAGGTTTAGTTATAATTCCTTTTATATGGTCAGGTGCTTTCCCTTTGGCCTGTCTCCCAAAACTAAGAGTAACTGTGTTTTCTCAGGGATACATTGTAGTGTAGCCAGACACATTATTGCTTTCATGGAGAATTGGCTGCTTTATCCAAGATTGCAAATTTTTTTCCCATATAGGGAAATAATGAGGCATGTGTCTGGTATCCCAGTGTCTGGCAGTGATATCAGCCAATGTTTAAGGCAGAGTATTCTGTCAACCCTTGTAAAACTGTGTTTTGATTCTCAAGGTTGTGAAAGGTTTATTTTGTTTTATTTATTTTTATGACCAGAATGTATGTATGTATGTGTGTATGTATGTATGTATGTATATATCCTAGGGGTGGGGCTGACACAGCATGTTGTGCCAGGGATAAAACCGTGGTCCCTGCAGTTGCCTAAGCTTGCCTAAGCAGGCACTTTAGACCACTGAACTATCTTGCCAGTGCAGAATATATTTATTAGGGGGAAGAAAAGCTCCTGTCTGAGAGGGGGGTCCTGAGTGGGTGGTCCTGCAAGGTTGTCAAAGGGTTAAACAAAATCTTATAGTTATTCTTCTACTCATGTTTGACTAATGCCACTCAAAATCCTAAGAAAAACCATGTGTAATGAACTGATTTAAACCTGGCATGGACATTCTGAATTCATGGAACATGATGAAGAATTTGTTGAATTCATAGCCAGTAATTGGCAAAGCCAGTATCTGAACAGTTTGGTGCATTGAGATATATTTTAATCTGTAAGCTTTCTTTCAGGTTAAAAAGGAAAATGAAGTACATTCTAGTTACTGGTGGTGTTATATCAGGAATTGGAAAAGGAGTCATTGCCAGTAGTGTGGGCACCATACTGAAGTCCTGTGGCTTACATGTAACTTCAATTAAAGTTGACCCCTACATTAACATTGATGCAGGAACATTCTCTCCTTATGAACATGGTAAGCAATATTAATTTCTTCCTTCCTTTCTCTAATTGGGTATGTGAAAGAACATGTTCGCTCTTGAAAATTGCACAAGCTCGCTTGCTCATTCATTCATTCATTCAGTCATTCAGTCATTCATGGTGCTGGGAATGGAACATAGGACCTTGAACTTGCCAGGTAGGTACTTGTGCCACTGAGCTGTCTCCAGCCCTGTCTGTATTTAGGACAGTGTATATAGGGTCTCACTGTGTCGGACTCTAGTAGTGATTCTCCTGTTTTCAGCTTTGCAAGTGCTGGGATTACAGACTCGGGCCACCATGCCTAGTCTCAGTCACTGTCTCAGTGCTAGGGTGGAGTTGGGGAGGTGGGGTGGGTGATGGGGGTGGGGCTGGCAAGGCAAGGGGATTGAACTGCTGCCTCTGGGCTCTGCCTAAGTAGGTGATTTAGTCACTGAGCTATCAGGTCAGCTCCCTATCTGAGCATTTTATTGTAGCTTTTATTCTCTGCTTTCTAAAGTTATTCTTGGTATAGCAGAATGATGTTTGCTTGTTTCTCCTTTTCTGGAGAGGCAGAAGCAGAAATCTTTTTTTTTTTTTTGGTGGAGCTGGGGTTTGAACTCTTGACCTTGCACTTGCCAGTCAGGCACTTGTGCCACGGAGCCATCTCCCCAGCTCCCCATTTATTTATTTATTTGTTTGTTTGTTTATTTATTATGGCTGGCTCAGCCTGCCCTGGGGGTGGGGCTGGCACAGCATGTGGTGCCACACCAAGCAAATACTGTGCTTTAAAAAGGTCCCAGAGCTGGGCATGGTGGCTCCCGCCTGTATTCCCAGCACTTGGGAGGCTGAGACAGGAGGATCTGTGTGAGTTTGAGACCAGCCTGGGCTACAAAAGTGAGCTCAAGGCCAGCCTGAACTGCATAACGGGACCCTGTCTCAAAAAGACAAAAATAAATAAATAAAATAAAAAGGTCCCAGTTATTCATAATACAACCTAAAGGTGATGTTTTAGGTCAAAACTGAGTTACTCATGCTCCAGAAAGGTGGACTGCTTGTTTCTGAGACTTCCTTACCTACTTCTGAATGAGATAAAGATAAGAAAAGATGAAAACCAGTCATACCACCAGCACCCCTTAGAGCTGGGGTCACTGCAGCCTGGCCCACTTCCCAGTCAGAACTGCCCAGGACAGCAGCTCTGCTTTTTCTGTCATATTCGGTCAGAGCATCCTTGTTACTGGAACATGGCTACTCCAGAACAGATCAAGGAAGCAGAAAAGTTGCTCACAACAGCTGGGCTTCACTCAGAAATCTGTCCCAAAGATCTCTATGTCTAGAGACTTGTAACATACATGAGAAATTTAGCTTTCAGAAATCTGAAGATTTTTTTTTAACTGTATGTATGTATGTATGTATGTATGTATGTATGTTATGACTGGCTTAGCCTGCTCTGGGGGTGGGGCTGGTGTAGCATGTGGTGCTGGGGATTGAACCTCAGGCCCTATGGTTGCCTAAGCAGGTGCTTCAGACCTCTGAGCTGTCTCACTGGCCTGAGAAATCTGAGGCTTTTGCCTAATAAGAGATCATATATTGGGTTGGGTAGATAGCTTACTGGCGTAAGCCCCTGGTTGGCAAGCATAAGGTCATGAGTTTGAACCCTGGTACAAACAATAATAGTAGTAATAATAATAAATTTAAAGTTTAAAAAAGAGGGCTGGCAAGATAGCTCAGCTGTCTAAAGCGCCTGGTTAGGCAACCACAGGGACTGCAGTTCCACCCCCGGCACCACATGCTGCAGCAGCCCTACCGCAGGGCAGGCTGAGCCAGCCATAACATAAGTAAAATAAATAAATAATAAATAAATAAATAAATAAAATTTAAAAAAGAGATCATTAAGAGATACTAAGGAGAGCAGAGCCATGTATTTCCTGCCTTTCGGTAATTGAAAGAAAAAAAATAGGGTTTGAATTTTTTTTTTTTTTTCTTTTATGTATTTAGTACAGGGTCTATAACGTCTCACTATATAGATCGGGCTTGTAGTGTTCCTTGTTTTTCAGCCTCCCTAGCATGGTCATTATGGGCACATGCTGCTAAGCCCAGTCTCAGTCTTAGTCTCCTTTTCAGTCACAGCAAGACCCAGGGTTGGGGTTGGCATGGCAGGCCAGGGGTCAAACCCGAAGCCCTGAGTCTGCCTAGGCAGGCACTTTAATCTGCTGAGCTATCTGGCCAATCCTAAGGGTTTGAATTTTCTCAGATGAAATCCTGAGTGAGAGAGGGGGAAAAAAGCAACCCATTGGGAAACTATGCTTCAGAGGCAAAGGCCTTGGGAGAAAGTGAGAACAAAGAAAATAAACAACTTTTTTAAAAAGCCCAAAGGATGGTATCTTCTTTTGCACCCTACTGCTGGTTCACCAAGAAGGATTTTTTTTTTAAGGGAAGGGTCTACAGGGTGTTCAGGGTCTCACTATTAAATCAGAACTTGTAGTTATCCTCCTGTTTATGCTTCCCAAGAGCTGGGATTACAGGGGTGTGTGTGTGTGTGTGTGTGTGTGTGTGCGCACGCGCATGCGCGCGCGTGTGCATAACACCACACCTAGTCTCAATTGTTGTCTCAGCCCATCCCAGGATGGGGCCAGCATGGCAGGTGGGAGTGCGGGGACTTAACTCCTGGCCCCTGTGCCACTTGCAGTTGCTTTAATCCGTTGAGCTATTTGGTCAGCCCTAAGAAGGATGTTATATACTGGGTCTAAGGATCCCCAAGGCTGAAATATTTAGCCCACTCCCTTAACTGAAATATGCAAGTTCACTGAGTCTCATCAGGGAAGCAGAATTTTCATCAGTAAAAAATGCATGAGAAGGATTTATTAAAAGTAGACATAGGACACATTCAAGAGCAAAGTGCTGATGCTTTAAAATAGGCACTATATGCTTATTCTTTGAGATTGCATGGGTGGTTTGAATTGGTCACATAGGTTTGGGCCAGTGCAAGAAAGACTTGTGGAGGGCTGGGGAGACAGCTTAACAGTCTAAGTGCCTGCCTGGCAAGTGCGAGGACCTGGGTTCAGTTCTGGTACTGCATGCCATGCTTGCCCTGGAACCACAGATGCACTTAGCTGGCCACACAAAGCAATCATGGTGGCATATGCCTGTAATACCAGTGCTGGTGAGGCTGACACAGGAGGATTACTGTGAGTCCAAGCTGCATAATGAGACTGTGTACCAAAAAATAAATGAAAAAAATTTTAAAAATGAGAAAAGGGGCCCGGTGGGATGGCTCAGTGGTCTAAAGCGCCTGCTTGGGAGGCGGCTGCAGGGACCGCGGTTTGATCCCTGGCACCACATGCTGTGCCAGCCCTGCCATCGGGGCAGGCTGAGCCGGCCATGAAAATAAATAAATGAACAAGAGTTCTGAAACAAGAAAAAATAAAATAAAATAAAATAAAATTCTTAAAAAAAAAAAAAAAAAGTGTTCTAGGTCCTGTATAAAAATAAAATTGCCTTGTGTTGTAAGGATGATTTAAAAAAAAAAAATAAAAATGAGAAAAGATGTGTGTAATAGCAAGTGCCCTTTGAGAAAGCAAAGCGACTAGACTTGACAGGTTTAAGTTGCCTTTGGAGGAGGGATTTGAGCAGAAGCCAAGCGCACCCCTTTTGGAGATTTAAGGAGCAAGTGGAGACTGGATTTGGAAGATCTGTAACTTTGAGATTCTATTTTTTTTCTTGATACTCTATTTCGCTGGTGACAATATGTATTTATAGTCTTTTTTAGGGTCTCGCTATGCAGTTCATACTGACCTTGAGCTCACCTTTTGTAGCCCAGGCTGGTCTCAAACTCCACCCATTCTCCTGCCTCAGCCTCCCAAGTACTGGGATTACAAGCATGCGCCACCACGCCCGGCTTGCTGGTGACAGTTTAGATAACATAAATGTAGATCTTTTGAAGTGAGTTAAAAATTTAAACTATTAGGGGCCCGGCGGGATGGCTCAGTGGTCTAAAGCCCCTGCTTGGGAAAGCTTGGGCGGCTTCAGGGACCGCGGTTCCATCCCCGGCACCACATGCTGCACCAGCCCTGCCCTTGAGGTGTGCTGAGCCGGCCAAAAAATGAGTGAATAAACAAACAAAGGTTCTGAAACAAGAAAAAAAATTTTTTTTTAAATGAAATATTAAAAAAATTAAACTATTAGACTTTTTAAATGTATTTAGTATAGGGTCTACAGGGTCTCACTACACAAATTGGACTCGTAGTGATCCTCTTGTTTTCATAGACTTCCTTTTTTGTTGTATTCCTTTTTTTTTTTTTTTTTGATTCTTCAGCTAACACAGAAGAGATGATTTATTGTACACGCTTTACACTCAGCCAAAAGCGAGAACAGAAGTAGTCCAGAATGCCAGAGATCCAGGGCAAAAAACCAGGGGACTGCTTAGTTTGAACCTGGTAGATCTCTCTTTGAGGTGGTCTTGGCGATCAGATGGCAGGCAATGCAGTTCTAATCCATTGAGACGTTCTAGACAGCACACAGTCCAAAACCTGTTCCAGCCATGTCAGCCTCCAGCATTCTTTATTTCTGTTCCTTTGGCCTCCATGGGTGTACGAACTATTTTACTTGGACCTCTGTCTCATCTTTCTTCTTTTACGCTTCAGTCTGCGCATTTGCTTCTTCCTCCACTTGGCTCTCATGGTGCAGAGGTTTCTGCTTAGAAGATGGCATTAAAGTTGAGAGCTGTTGTATTCCTATTGACTGTGTGATGAATTCATTGTGTTTGAGTTACCTCAGATTTATTGCTTAAAATTGGGTGAAATGTACTGATAAAACATACCTTGAAGTTTTATTTTATTTTTATTTATTTATTTATTCTTGTTTCAGAACTTTTGTTTGTTTATTTATTTATTTTTATGGCTGGCTCAGCCTGCCCTGAGGGCAGGGCTGGCGCAGCTTGTGGTACAGGGGATCAACCTGCAGTCCCTGCAGCCGCCTGCAGGTGCTTTAGACCACTGAGCCATCCTGCCGGGCCCCACCTTGAAGTTTTAAAATTCTGCATTTTTACTTTTTAAATTTTTTTTGAGACAGGGTCTCGCTATGCAGTTTAGGCTGACCTTGAGCTCTCTTTTGTAGCCCAGGCTGGTCTCGAACACGCACTGATCCCCCTGCCTCAGCCTCCTGAGTGCTGGGATTACAGTCATGTGCCACCATGCCTGGCTGCATTTTTAGTTCTAATGGTACAGTAAAAATGTATATAGTTGACTTAAATATCATTGTACAGAAGATGTCATGTCATGTAATGATTAGCACCAGGAGAAGATCCATATACTAGGGGAGATCTATATTTTTCTATATTTATATTTATGCCTGTATACCTACAACTGCACCAAAGGCAACTGATGCTTTCAGGGTCTGGTCATCTTATTCTCTGAGGGCACTTGATACTGTGTAAGTCTTTACTCAGCCAAATCTATGTCCTACAAATTTTATTCACTCATGTAAATTCTGAATATGTAGATGCATATGGTAAGAGGAGGGCAGGATAGAGACAGACATTTTCTTGCTCTGTATCAAACCTATGGTCTTGTGGTTGCTGGCCAAGAGTTCTAGCACTGAGCTTCATCCATAGCCCTTGAAGGGCTGTCTAGTGTAGTTTCTGAGTAGAGGATGCCTTGTCTCTGAGGGGAAAAATATGATACTCTCCTGGTTTTGAGCATGACTCCTATTTTGACATAGGTATGGATCATTCTCAGCAGAAATGAAGTGTCAAGGAAAGAATATAAACAAAAGGGAAAGAACTTGGATAGTTTCATAACTTCATTTACAACAAGTGTAACCAGGGGCTAGTTTTTATACTAAATACAGCTTTCCTATGTACATGTCATAGATATTTTGAATAGAATCATGCTTTTATCATAAGCCTTAGTCTTCGCAGCTTGTCCTATTATTGTAAATGCCCTTCCTTTTCTGACAGCCTTTAGAGTGCCATAGCCTTTTATTCCATGCTCCTTTATCTTTTCCCATGGGTAGCATTTTTGTTGACAGTCTGGAAATATAAAATTACCCTTTTAGACAATGATTGGTAATTTTCTTTGTTGTATCATCTTTGTCATGTCATGTTTAATTTTCTAAAAATAGATGTCTTTTCCTCTGTCAGCTAAGGCAGACCTTACTGCTTTGCAAGTGTTTGTATTTTAGAAGTTGAGTTATGCTATGGTGCCTGTCATCTTCACTTAGCAAAGCACCTTACTCTTCACTGCAGGGGAAGTGTTTGTCCTGGATGATGGTGGGGAGGTTGACCTGGACCTAGGGAACTATGAGCGGTTCCTTGACATCCGCCTCACCAAGGACAACAATCTGACCACTGGGAAGATATACCAGCACGTAATTAACAAGGAACGCAAAGGAGATTACTTGGGCAAGACGGTCCAAGGTACCGGAGTTGTTGCATTTACCTTTAAGTTTCTTCACTTTTTTGGGGTTATAAATTTACTTTGTATGTGATTTCATCATTTTTTCAAGGTATTGAAATATGCCTTCCGGTGAAAAGTCAGAAGTATTTAGCCAATAACTCAGTCATTGAGGAAGCTGCTGCTGCTCCATGAGTGTGATTGCCGCTTGTCATTCTTGGCAAGGCAGCATGGTTTGATTCCAGGGAGCTTCTGGTTTTTGCACAATAATGAGTGTGAAGCAGCACAGGCAGCTGGATTAGGGCATTTAGCCAAGGCGGTGTGGATGCTGTGTACTTGGGACTTATTATGTATGGACAGAGATGAGGAAGCAAGTGTGTTTTATGTTGGTTTTCAGGCTTTTCATTAGTGTCACATGGATCAGGGCTGGTTGAGGATGTTCTTGGGTTTCCCTAAACCCTCCCAGCACAGCTTGGCTTTGAGTTGTTTTATAAGGCTACTTATTTACAATCACTGTTCTGTTACTTTATTTTTTTATTTTATTTTATTTTATTTTTTTGGGACACGGTCTTGCTATGCAGTTCAGGCTGGCCTTGAGCTTACTTTTGTAGCCCAGGCCGGTCGCAAACTCACACCGATCCTCCTGCCTCAGCCTCCCAAGTGCTGGGATTACAGGCATGCGCCATCATGCCCGGTTGTTCTGGTACTTTAAAAGGTGGAGTTGGATAAACAATGGCCTGGTGGAATGGACAAGTGCTTTCCTCTGAGTTGTAGGAGTAGATATGCTGTTGGCCTGAGACCTTAATGGATTGAGAACTGTGTCACACTGACAGGTGGCTCTGGCCTGGGACTGGTGCTTTTATCGGGTATCTCCTTCTAAAAGTGCCTCACCAGTTAAACATTACCAGGTTTGGGGTTGTTCACCTCTCCTTCTGGAGTTGGATTCCAGGTTTTCCTCATCTTGAACAAAGAATTGAACAGAACAAGCAAACACCAGTGCCAAAGTTTGAGAAAGTAGAAGTGAAGAGAGGGCAGAAACTGGCTCACAGAGCGAGCTTGGACTAAGAAAAGAGAAAAAGAGAGTGAGAGCAAAGAAAAGTACTTGCTGTGTGGGAAACACAGCACAAGCTACCTGGGAAAGTGATGCTCTTCAGGGCATCGGCGTGCCCTTTATCCCATAAGAGCTTCTACATGCAGGTCCTGAGAGGTGGCTCCAGGATCCCACGCCTCGGGCTGACATTAGATTGAGTCCATCCTAGTGACAGCTGCATAAGTTCTCAAGAGAAGTCCACGTGCAGGGCTCTGGGCTGTTCTGTGTGTGTGTTTGGGTCCTCATTAGGTTCAGCATCATTATGCACAGCAGAAAGTCCCCTGGGGCTTTGGTGTCCACATTTGGACCCATTAACTCGGTAGGAGCTAGGCCATCTCTTGGCCTTGCCTGGTCCACACTCCCATG
This sequence comes from Myocastor coypus, assembly GCA_004027025.1. NCBI lineage: Eukaryota > Metazoa > Chordata > Mammalia > Rodentia > Myocastoridae > Myocastor > Myocastor coypus. The sequence goes on from PVJA010003607.1 coordinate 40,894, forward strand.
AAGGAAGGGCAGACTTCCACAAGCAAAGTTCCTTTAGCCACCTGGTTGAAGCCCTTGATGGTTCAACTTCCATTTAGTCTCAGCCTCTCGATGGTTGTCCTTTGATGACTCTAGCTAATCAGGATGACTCTACTTAACCAGAAACAGTGTGGTGTTTAGGTCCCACACCTGAGGCTGATGTCAGGTGTAGGCCATCCTATGGAAAACCTGCTCAGGTTCTCAGAGAAGTCTATGCAGGGCTCTTTGGAGCTGTTCTGCACACTGGACTGGGATCTCATAGTTAATAGACCACACCCACTTCCCCAGCCAGTTTTGCTGCATCCTAATCTCCTGTCTTAGAGTGACCATATTCTGAGTTAATTACAGTAGTCCCTTGCTATTTTGTGGTTCAACTTTCGCAGACTCACTGTTTCATGAGTTTTCAAAAAAAAAAAAAAAATCTAAATTGTGGATTTTTTGCTATATTGTAGGATTTTGCAGTACAGCCCAGTATACGTATGTTGTTAAAATTTTATAGCTTTGCAGGTTTAGAAAATGGTTAGGAACGTTAGAAGTGTTTTTAAAAATGAAGGAAAGTTTTTTCAGGACCAGGGTTTGAACTCATTCATGACCTTGCCCTTGCCAGGCAGGCACTTGTTCCATGGAGCTATCTCCCCGGTCCCAAGGAAAGATTTACAACAGTGGGAGAAGGGTTCAAAAATCCTTTATGTAAGCTGGGCATGATGGCACACGCCTATAATTCCAGCACTTGGGAGGCTGAGGCAGGAGGATCAGTGTGAGTTCGAGACCAGCTTGGGCTACAAAAGTGAGCTCAAGGCCAGCCTGAATTGCATAGCGAGACCCTGTCTCAAAAAGACAAAAGCCTTTATGTATACATATATATGTGTGTGTGTTTACATGTGTGTTATATATGTATATAGCACATATATGTATATATTTTATACAGCAAATATATATATATTTTAGCACACACACGTATTATATAACAAATATCTTATTTGTTTGTTTGTTTGTTTGTTTGCAGGACCGGAGTTCAAACTCACAACCTTGTACTTGTCAGGCAGGCCCTTGTGCCATGGAGCTATCTCCCCAGCCCCAGAAATACATATATTTTAGTACATATACGTGTGTGTGCATGCGTGCGTGCGTGCGTGCGTGTGTGTGTGTGTGTGTTTGTGTGTGTGCGCGCGCTTGTAGGAAGGCTTTGAAGAACCGAGTTTTGAGCTGAGATGCCTAGTAAGTACAGTGATGCAAGGCTGCAGAGGGCTGAGATAAAGAATGGAGAGCAGACTTTGTGGCTGAGGCTAGTGACTAACAAGTCTCTGAGAGGTTGGCCAGGTGGGCCTTGTGAGTCACAGTGGGAAACACTGAAGCATTTGCACATGGGTGTGATGAGTTCAGAATTGCATTTTTAAAGGATTGCCTTGTCAGCTGTATGTGTAATAGGTAACAAACATCGTTGTACATGAAGCACTGCTGTTTAACCAGAGTGTTAAATAGTAATCTTGTTCCTTAGGAACTTGAAATCTGAGATCAGCAGCTATAATTTTAAAAAGTGTTTTGCTCTAGCTGGCATTGTATTGAGTTCTGTCATGGTTAAGTTATTTCATAAAATTTCCACAACTTTATGAAGTAGGTGTTTACCTCTGCTTAATAGATTGGGAAACCAAGCTTAACAATAGCACAACAATTGGCCCAGTGCTCCACACCTAATGAGAGGTGAACTGAGATTTGAACGTAGATTCCATGTTCTGTGCCCCAAACACTCTGTTGTCATGAGTTCTACCCTTTAATAAACTAGAAACAAAATGGGACAGGGTTCTGATGATCTCTCATTCTTGGAAAAGCACTCAGGAAGGTGTATGGTGTCCCCTTTCAACCTTGGCTATTGAAAATACGGGTGGCCTTCTGCACCTTTGTGCCTATGTGTAGCTGGAAGAGTGGATCCTGCAGAGGTGGGCCACTCTTGGCCTCTTCCTCTAGCAGTGCTTCCACTGCTAGAACTCTGGAGAGAACACCATGGGAATGTGAACCCAAAGAGTTCATGAGCTTCCTCTTTTGGCGCCACTGTTCTGTCTAGCAGAGTACTGCAATTTAATGATGAATATATTTGCCTCAGTGATGGACAGGTGTAAATGATGGGTTCCTTTTCTGTTTCCTAGTTGTCCCTCACATCACAGATGCAATCCAGGATTGGGTGATGAAACAGGCATTAGTACCTGTAGATGAAGATGGCCTAGAACCCCAAGTGTGTGTTATTGAGGTTTGTATCACTGCTGTGTACTCCTTGTCCTCCCCTGCGCCTAGTGTAGTACGGCAATTGAGGGCATGGCAGTGGTCATGTGGAATGCCCATGTGTGGGAGAGTAATCCTTTAACTTTAATTTTTTTAGTACTAGGGATCAAACGTGGAACCTTGCACTTGCCAGGCAGGTACTTATTCCACTGAGCTATATCCTGGGCTCAGCAGAGCAATTCTTATCTAAATATTCCTTTTCAGCATTTCTGGGCTCACTAAGTACTAGCTGTTCCAGAAAGAGTGGCAAGACACATTTTCTTTCTTTCTTTTTTTTTTTTTTTTTTTTTTAAGACAGTCTCATTATGCAGTTCAGGCTGGCTTTGAGCTCACTTCTGTAGCCCAGGCTGGTCTTGAACTTGCACTGATCCTCCTGCCTCAGCCTCCCAAGTGCTGGGATTACAGGCGTGCGCCACCATGCCCAGCTAAGATACATTTTCATCTGTCTTTTTTTTTTTTCAACTTTTTGTTTAGTTAATTTATTTTAATACAGGGTCTCACTATGCAGCTCGGACTCATAGTGATTCTTCTGTCTCAGCTTTCCCAGTGATGGGATTATAGGTGTGTGTCACCACACTCAGTTTTGGTGGCTGGCATGGTCTAGGGCCAGCACAGCATGGGGTACCAGGGATTGAAACTGGGTCCTTGCGTTTGCCAGGCAGGCCCTTAGACCACTGAGCTATCTCTCCTGCCTTCATCTGTCTCCTGAAGGAGGTAGCAGACTTTTGCTTTTCCCTGGGAAGAACATCCCCTTCCTAGCTGAGCTTTATGGGTTTGGTTTTTATGCTATCTGCCGATCTCAACTGTTGCAACTCAGTGTTCCTTCAAATCAGGAGACTCAAGAGTTCTTGTAGTTTGTGTATAACTGATGCTTTTTGATTTACAAGTTATTTATGGTGAAAGAAATAAGATTGGCCTTTTTGCTTTGTGATTTTCATGCAAGTAAAATTTCTGGTCGTCCTCTCACCTGACCTCTTTCTTGAAATTCTCTGGGAAGTTTTGTAATAACCTTGGGGAACTGTGAACCTAGTCACCTTTAAGCACAAAGCAATGTCTTGTGACTGACATTCTGTAGGGCTGGAGAATCCGTGTCACACTGTTATTGGCCACTGAATGAAGGAAAGCACCAGAGAGAAAGGTTGAGTGCTTGACCTCAAAAACAGTGTTGCTTTTCCAGCTTGGTGGGACAGTGGGAGATATTGAAAGCATGCCCTTCATAGAGGCGTTTCGACAGTTCCAGTTCAAGGTCAAAAAGGAGAACTTTTGTAATATCCACGTCAGTCTAGTTCCTCAGGTAAGGCATTTACAACTTGATTTTGTGAGAGAAAAGGTTGATTTTTACTTGTTAATCTAATAGCTTTCAGTACTTGAAGTATACAAAATGAATAAAGAACTTCTTTCTGAATTTAAACTTGTGATCATATGTGCTGTTAAAAGATCAAATGGGAAACATTTGGAAAATGAATCGGGAGCTGCTGTTGATACTGGTGGGTGGACCATGTGTGCTTGGCTTCCTGAATGGCAAAACTTAAAGCTTCATTCACTTGTTTATTTATTGTCTTTTTGAGATAGGGTCTTGCTATGTAGTTCAGGCTGACCTTGAACTCACTTTGTAGCCCAGGCTGGTCTCAAACATATTCATCCTCCTGCCTCAACCTTCCAAGTGCTGAGATTACAGACGTGTGCCACCATGCCTGGCTTAAAGTGGTTTTTTTTTTTTCCTTTAAGGCAAGATTTTACAAAGAGAAATACTATGGAGTGAAGTCAGTAGTAATAGAAATAAGAAAGCATATAAATATGTAAAAACTGAGCAAACTGATCTGGCAGCCTTGAGTCTTCAGCCTGTAGTAGGGAAAGCAGCCTGTAGTAGGGAAAGTTGCTCTGTTTGCCCCACAGGGCATCTGGGGTGTCCAAGTGGGCAGCATGAGGTTTTCTGGGCAGGGGAGTTAGGACCGTAGAGGTAAACTTTCAACACTCCTTCCCTTGGCACCAGTGTCTCTCCACCTTGACAGAATGCGGCCCCAGCAAGAGAGTCTGGCTAGGTAGGGACAGGGATGGTTGAGGGCAGCAACACTGAACCACACGCAGGTGGTGTGTGTGACATTGTGCTGCTTGACATGCTATGGAGATGCCTTGTTTTCTTTAAGAAGCTTCCGTGTGACATACAGTAAGAGCCTTCCTGAGTATGACTATCCTGGAAGGAGTGACACTGCCCCCCAGGTCTCTGCAGAGAAGCAAGCTGGCCCATGACTCGCAGTGACTGGCTTGCCACTTGCAGGGGCTTCCAGTCAGCTGTTAAGTCTGAGCTGATTGCTAGAGATTAAAATGAGTTACATTGCATGCATCTGATAAAAACTGCATGCCTTAAGAAGGGAATGTGTGGAGACAAAGAATTTGTAAAGGGGAGAATTGTCTGGAGCATGCCTACAAAATCAGTATGTGGTTGGCTGAGGTAGGAAGGTTGCTGTGGTTTTCAAGCAGATTTAGGCTACATAGTTCAAGGCCAGCCTGAACTACATAGCTTAAAAAAAAAAAAAAAAAAAAAAAGAATAAACAAAGGCATTGGCATAGTGTGGTCGTATATGCCTATAATCCTAGAATTCTTGGAGGCTGAGATAGGAGGTTCACAAGTTCGAACTCAAATTACTAATTGGGCAACTTAGTGACATAACAAGACCTTGCCTTTAATTTAATTTTTTTTTTTTAATGAAATGGAGATGCAGCCCAGTAAAAAGGTCTTGGATTCAATCTCTAGTACAAAAATAAATAAACAAACAAACAAATAAATAAATAAATGGGATAGCATAGATGGTAAGAGAAAGTTGAAATAATTCATGAAATAAGGCAGAAACCAAGAGAAAGAGAATGAGCAAGGAAAGTTAAGTTAAGGGACTGGTTCAGAAGTTCTGTCATCTATTAGTGGGATTATTTTAATAAAAAGTGAAAACAGAAATGGAGAGGGAAGTATAAGCTGACTCAGCAAGCTATAGCCCCTATGCCAAAATTCATACTGTTCTTGAAAATGAAGTTTAGGGAAATAGAATCATGTACTTTTGTAGAGGAGACTGGGCACCACTGTTTGTTAGTAGAACTATCTGACTCCAAAATATATCTTTGTATAAGTAACTTAACAGAAATACAAGCTAAATTGTGTAAATGCCTCGATTCTCTATGAAAAGGGGTTCAGGGAAAAGTCATACTTGAACTTTTTTTATCATAGAGAAACTAACCCTCTTCTTTTCTTTTATAAAATAGCCAAGTTCAACAGGGGAACAGAAGACAAAACCCACCCAAAACAGTGTTCGTGAACTTAGAGGGCTTGGGCTTTCTCCAGACTTGGTGAGATTTCCTTGGTGATCTTATGTCTACTGAAAACACACCTCCATGACAGGCTAGACCTTCATCTTCTTGACAGGACTTGATGATAATTGATAGTGAAGAAAGTAGCTTTAGTGCTGTGAATAAGATACCGTTGGTGAGATTTTCTTACATGCCTATGCTTCATTTCTTCTTTGTGTCTTTTAAATATTCTTTTTTTCTCTCCTGCCCAAGAATATTCTCTAGAGAGAAAAGCCTCAGATGGTAGTGCCTCTGGTTTTATTCCTGTGCCTTTCATTGATATTACCATCTTTCTAATGTTTCTCTAATTTAGGATTTAGGAATTTCATTTTTTAAAATAGGCAGTAATGTTTTCGTGGATTATGTGTATTGTACCAAGAGTGGACATACTCATCTTAACAATGTGATGTCTATATTGAGTTCATTTGGGAACACCTAGCTTTGTAACCTTTTCTTCCACTGGTGCCATCTTGTTTTCTTTATTGCCAGGTTGTGTGCAGGTGCTCAAACCCTCTGGACACATCCGTGAAAGAGAAAATATCTATGTTCTGTCATGTGGAACCTGAACAAGTAAGTACAAACTCCATCCCTCTGAAATCTGCTTCTAATTGCCTGAAGCCTCTTGTCTGTGACCAGTTTTATGAGGCTTGCTCATATTTAGTAATTAGAGGTGGTAGACTGTCCTTTAGAAAAACTGACACTGGTTGACTCTGGCTCACCATTGCAACTTCTGTGGATTCCCAAACATACCTGTCCCTCTTTGGCCTCTTCTACTCTTCCCACTGCTTGTTTATATCTCCATCCCATTGAATGTTTTTCTCTTCACCTAACGTTCCACTCTTTTCACGTCCTTGCTTTGTGCAGCTGCTAATTGGTGTTCAGGAATCAGGGTTTCCCTTTCTTTGCTGGCCTGGCAACCTCTTCCTCATGTGCATCCCTCAGTGTCCAGCTGACATACAGTTTCTGAGGTGCTTTGTCTGCCACTCTTCACCTCAGGGATGATCATGTCCACCTCTGGGCATCTCATGTGTCTCCCACATGCCTGCCTATATACACCCAAGTGTCTATATTGCTTTCCTTACATACTGCAGGCTTCAGCTTGATGTTTCTGGTTCCTAGGTTCTGAGTATTGTAGTCTTTTAGTCTGTGATATAGGAAATCAGAACTGCGGAACCTTTGCTTTAAGGGGGGTGCTTAATGTGGAAATTGTATCTGTCATTAGTTGGGATTGTGACACTGGCATTAATCAGTTTTTCCTCACTACCTGAAAACACCTGAGGCAGCTAAGTTGGTAAAGAGAAGATATTTAGTTTATAGCTTTGGGGGCCCATTCCAGATAGCCTAGTACAGGTTCTGAGAAGATCCTATGGCCTTAGGTGGGGAGTAAGATCAAGCCTTGAGCCAGAGACAGGGAGAGGAGCCAGGTTTGCTCCTTTTATAGCAGTCCTCTTCTCCAGACTTCTACATTGTGGGAGACATGTCTAAATTCATGTGCGGGCAGGACCTCTATGTCACTAGGCTCAGTCTCTAGTACGTTCCACAGTACCTGTCAGTATCAGTGAAGCCTCCCTGAGCACAGGGGTGCAATCATATACCCCTTTGAGGACACCACACTATGATAGCAGTAAGGTGTAGCTAATGGAGACTGGAAGGGAAGTTGAGGTCAAGGGATTTAAAGACATGGTTGTGGAGAGTTTGTTTTACTACTGGGTGATCTAAGGGTTAGGAGGCTGAGAAAGAACTACAGCATGGACAGAGGACAGGCTAGCAATAGGGTTAACATAAAAGTAATGAGCTTGTGAGTGATACTAAAGTCACTAAAATCATTGGCCTAATGTGAATAGAGCAGTGGGAAAGCCCCTCTGCCTCTGCGATTGGCCCCCTCTCAAAGCTGGGGTGTGGAGGAAGGATTACTAGATGGGGTCAGTGCCCACCGAAGGAGTTCTCTTCATGTCAGTGTGCAGGGAGGAATAATTTCCATATTTCATCTGTCCTTTATCATGGCTAATTATTTTAGATATTTCTGTCTTAGCAAGCTATTTACCTTGTATATTCTATAGCAGAACTGATTTTTATTACAGTTATTCACTATTAGAAATTGACATATTTCTGTATTTAAATTTCAAGTTTTTTGCTTATTTTAAAATTGGAGTTGTTCATCTTACTGAGTTGTAAATGTTCTTTATATAGTCTGAATATGTCATATATATATATGTATATATATATATATATATATATATATATATATATATATATATGTATATGACTTTCCCAGCCTTTTCTTTTCTTTCTTTTTTTCTTTTTTTTGTGGGACTGGGAACTGAACTCAGGCCCTTGCGCTTGCCAGTACGAAAGCTTTTAAAGTTTCATTTTACCCTTTTTTTCCCCCCTTTTATGTCACATCTAAGAACTCATTGCTTAACCAAGGTGATAAATATTTGTTCTATTTTTGTTTTCTATTCATAAGACAGTTTTATGTCTTATGTGACCTACTTTAATTGTTGTGTATAGTGAGGGGTAAAGATTGAAATACACCTTTTTGAAAATGTAGTTGTCCAAAGCTTTGTCTTTTTTTTTTTTTTTTTTTTTTTTTTTTTTTTTTTTTTTTTTTTTTTTTTTTTTTTTTTTTTTCATGTATTTAGTACAGGGTCAACAGGGTCTTACTACACAGATCAGATATGTGGTGATCCTCCTGTTTTCAGCCTCCCATGCCCTGGGATTACAGGCATGTACCACCATGCCCAGTCAAGTCACTGTCTCAGTAAGCCCTAGGGGTGGGGCCGGCATAGCCAGGTTCCCTGTGTCTGCCTAAGCAAGGATTTTAATCTGCTGAGCTATATGGCCAGCCCCTCATTTGTTAAAAGGGCCATCCTTTGATAATATCCTACAGTGTTTTTTATAAAGGTGCCTTTAAAGGCCAGGGAAATAGCCCAGTGGCATAGGGCCTACCTGGCAAGCACAGGGTCCTGAGTTGGATCCCTGGTACCAAAGGGAAAAAAACATGCCTTTTAGCTTTACTTTCTTTGTAAAGTTGTTTAAATTTACTTGATGCTCTTCCTAAGTTTTATTATTATAGTGATACTTAAAAATTGAATTTCCTAATATGTGGTGTGGCCACATATTAGATACCCTAGCAACTTTTGTCCTTTGATCTATAACCTAAAACCTTGGTAGAATTCTGTTAAATCTCACTGTATGCCTGTAAATATTCTTTACTTTTGTAGATGAGGAAAATGATGTATACATTTAATAGCAGTTGTTTCTTTTCAGTTTATATTTGGTTTCTTACCTAGTTGCAGTGGCTAATGTCTGCACATCACTTAGTAGTGACAGGCAGCCATTCTTCCCTAGTTTTGGACTTTAAATAAATGTTAAAATTAAATATTAAATTATATGATATATTATGAATTGGTCTGGGTTTTTATTAAGTCTCTGTCCACAGAGCTGACTTTATTTTTCCTCATGGTTAGTTCACTTTTAAACTCCCTAATGCAGTGTTTTTCAAAGTTGACTGCATGTTGGACTCAGTTAAAGAGCTTTAAGTACTACTGAGGCCTGCCTCTAGCCCCTAAAGATTGAGTTTAGGTGATTTCATTGTGCAGTGAGCTAAGTTTGAGAAGCACTGTGTCAGAGTGAAGCCATTCAGGGGTTCCTATGACAGGTCGTCCTGAAATTTTTTTTTTTTTGGTGATGGTGGTTTTTTGGTTTTGTTGTTGTTGTTGTTGTTTGTTTGTTTTTTTAACAGAAGAACTTTTTTTTTTTTCTTTACTAGCTTGGGCTGCCTTAAGGGTGGGTCTGGGGATCGAACTTCTGTCTCCTGTGCCTGACTGGGATTGCCGGCATAAGCGCTTAAGCCACTGAGCTAATATGAAAGCTATTAAAAAAAAAAAAAAAAATTTCCATTCATTTTCACAATAGATTAGTTACCAATTTTCTACTCTGGTCTTGAGGCAGTTTTAGTGATTTACCTTTCTGCAAAATTGCCCTTTTTTGATTTTTAAGTTGAGGGTTTTTCCTGGAGGTCACACAGTAGGAGGCTTTTAAGGTGCACTATTTTTTAAATTTTATTAAGCCATTGCTTTTTTTAAACAGGTGATCTGTGTCCATGATGTCTCGACTATCTACCGAGTTCCTTTGTTGTTAGAAGAGCAAGGGGTTGTAGATTATTTTCTTCGAAGACTGGACCTTCCGGTTGAGAGGCAGCCACGAAAAATGCTGATGAAGTGGAAAGAGATGGCAGACAGGTTTGCCTCCCATAGGAAGTTGGAGGGCTAGCCAACACCCCCCCCACTGCCTTCTTTATTTTGTTGTTGTGGGTTTTTTTGTTTGTTTGTTCATTTTGGGGTTTGTTTGTTTTCCTAAGGGTCTTGTAATATAGTTCAGGCTGTTCTTAAACTTCCTATGTGGGCCAGGCTGGCCTCAAAAGCACAGTAATCTCCTGCCTCAGCCCCCAAGTGCTGGGATTGCGGGTGTGCACCACTATATCTAGCTGTGAAGAGCACAGTGTATTGCTAAACCTCAGTGTCTGTGAAAGTCTGGTTTGAGGAACCTCTGCAGATAGCAAAGTCATAGGTGCTCAAGCCCCTTATATTTTTATTTTATTTTATTATTTCTTTGTCTTTTTTTTTTTTTTTTTTTTTTTTTTTTTTTTTTTTTTTTTTTTTTTTTTTTTTTTTTTTTTTTTTTTTTTTTTTTTTTTTTTTTTTTTTTTTTGTCTTTTTGAGACAGGGTCTTGCTATGCAGTTGAGGCTGGCCTTGAGCTCACTTTTGTAGCCCAGGCTGGTCTCGAACTCATACTGATCCTCCTGCCTCAGCCTCCCAAGTGCTGGGATTATAGGCGTGCACCACCATACCCAGCAACCCCCTTGTAATGTTAAATCTTCTCTAGATTACTAATAGTGCTTACATTTACTTATACCTATTTTCCTTGTAGAGATGCTACACAAGCAATTATACTGTATATTTGTAACTTTTTTTTTTTTTTTGGCTTTTTTTGAGACAGGGTTTTGCTATGCAGTTCAGGCTGGCCTTGAGGTCACTTTTGTAGCTCAGACTGCTCTCAAACTTTTACCGATCTTCCTTCCTCAGCCTCCCAAGTGTTGGGATTACAGGTGTGAGCCACCATCCCTGGCTTTTTTTTTTTTTTTTTTTTTTTTTTTTTTTTTTGAGACAGGGTCTTTGCTATGCAGTTCAGGCTGGCCTTGAGCTCACTTTGGTAGCCCAGGCTGGTCTCGAACTCACACTGATCCTTCTGCCTCAGCCTCCCTTGTGCTGGGATTACAGGCATGCGCCACCACACCCGGCTGGAGTCCCTGGCTATTTTAACAAACATTGACAAGAAAAAAAAAGTCTGTACGTACTTAGTTTGTACACAATATTTTTAAGATGTTTTCGGTCTGTGTTTGAATCCATGATGCAAAGCCGGGGGATACAGGGAGCTGACTGTAATTGAATACCGCTTCTGAGCACATCGATGAGAAACGAGTCGGTGGTGCTCCTAGAGTTGTCTGTGGATTAAGCACACAGGATACTGAGGCTCTGGGGCCCATCTTGACTGTGGCTTCGTTGTTTCTGAGAAAGACCCTCTTCTCACTTTGTTCATGGGGTCCCCTGTGACAGGTGACCCAACTTTTCCAGCTATAGCTCCCTGCACCACAGGTGATCAGAGCGAGGTGGATTCCAGATCCAAGCTGGCTGGCTTCTTCTTCCCAGACAACCAGAATTAGGACTGAGAGAGCAGCCTGAGTGCGTGAGACAGGACGGTCACACACAGAGCTGGGAGTGTGAGGGCCACCGCTGGTAGGGCTGAGTGGAAGCAGCCTGTCTGCAGGGTAGGAGAGTGAAGGAAGCACCTGGAAGACAGGGGAGAGAGAAGGGGGAGGGAGGTCTTATCTGGACTCCTCGGGCTGGGGTCCAGGATGTCCAGACCGCCTCCCCGTGTGGGCATGGTATACTTTCCTTGGCTTGAGACACACAGGAAGCACTGGCTTCAGTGGAGAGTAGCACTCCTATTCTACAGCTGTGAGAAGGCTGCTCAGGACCAACTTGCCATGAACTTTTGGTAGCAGCCAGAACCAGTAGAGTTGAATTTGCAGAAGGACCGGTTCAGTGTGACACCAGGGTCTTTCCACTGCCCCCCAGTACCCTAGGCTCAGGCCTGCCACAGGGGCCAGGCCTCTGGGCACAGGGATGCGGCATTTCTGAGCATGCTAGCCTTGGATGGGCAGAAATTAGTGCCTTGGGCCCAGGAATCCCCAAGTTTCTTTAGAGGACTGTGGATGTGTCCCCTCCTTGGAAAGCTGCTGTTCCTAGCCTGCCTCTGCAGATGTCCCATGAGCAGGTGCCCCTCCCCAGCTTTGCAGACAGGCTGGCAGGGTGGCTCTAGAGTCCTTGACTCTCCCAGCAAGAGTGACCTCGACCTCCGATTACTGTGTCACTGGGGCTCAGAGACCTTGCCCAGCTCGGAAGGGGCGTTTGGTGGAAGCGCGTGTTCTCACCGGCGTCGTCCATGCCTGAAGAGTCGGGCTGATGAATGTGCCAGTGCTGAGCCTGGACCAGGCGGGGCTTCTCCTTGCCTCCTCACAGTGCTGCTTCATCCCGGGTCCGAGGCACTTCCCTAGCCCTTGCATCTACCTCTGGCCAGCACAGAAGAGGTGCGGGAACATCACAGGGGAAGGCCGTTGAATTACACCTGTCAGGTGCTGTGTCCATTTGGTCCCTGTCACATCCGAAGCAGCGTGAGGGCAGAGTCTCTGCATGTGAAGATCTAGGAAGGTGCAGTGGAAGAGTGGAGACTCCACAGGCCCCTGGGAGTCTTGGGCTTGAATTCTGTCTCTGGGTCTTGGCATCTCAGGCAAATCAGTGTCTTCTTTGAGTCTCTATGTCCTGTCTGTACAGCGGGAGTGACAACAATACATCTCTCAAGATAATAACCCTAAAATTTCCATCTCTGGCTGGCCCAACAAAGGGCGGGAGCTCAGTAAACTTTAATTTGTCGCCACTCTGGTATTTCCCACAGTACGTGGCACATGGTAGGCCTTTCATAAATGCTAGGTCACCTTCACACCATCCTGGGCCATCCAACCCTGGTGGAGCTCCCAGCCGACTGTAGCCACATGAAGGAGCTGGTGGACAGCAGCAGAAGAAGCACTGCTGAGTCCATGCTATGTGTAGGATCACGAACGAATAGATGGCTCCTAGTTTAAGCCTTAAGATTTGAGATTAGTGTTCCACTAACAGTTAATAAATGGTGTCATTGTAAGAAGTGCTGGGACATGGCTGGCCCTTTGGAGCAGCAGGAACCAAGGCTCTAAAAGCCCATAATCACAGCCGGGCATGGTGGCACACCCTGTAATCCCAGCACAAGGGAGGCTGAGGAAGGAGGATCGGTGCAAGTTTGAGACCAGCCTGTGCTACCAAAGTGAGCTCAAGGCCAGCCTGAACTGCATAGTGAGACCCTGTCTCAAAAAGACAAAAAAAAAAAAAAAAAAAAAGCCTGTAATCCCACTACCCTACAGATGTCTGTCATTAGGCAAAGGCAGTGGAGGGGCCTGGGTGACCTCTCATAATGGATCTGAAAACTGGGCATTGCCAGGGAGTAGGTTTCAATGCAGTGGGAGGAATTTCTTCAGTCAAGGAGTGTATGATGGCTTCAGTTACACAGCAAGCCATGTGCTGAGCTGGGGTTGATGCTCAGCCCTGAAGAAGTGCTTAGGGTTGCTGTTCGCTGCAGGCCCTGTCTTCATTTTCTTCATGTGAGGGAGAGACCTGCTGTCTCCCAGCCGATGGGGTCTGTGTGATTGGGTCTACTTGTTTGATGGGTGCACCCTCTTTCTCCACTGGTGTGTTAGCTCCCTGTGTGAGGAGGGGTCATGTACTCCCTAAACATCTAGCTTAGAGCTGTCCTGGCTGGGCCTCTAGAATGTGGGGTCGGGATTCTCTGTGGCCTCTTGATTCTTCTCTGCCCCACCAACTCTGGGTCAGGCAGGAAGGGACCATCATTGGTTTCCTGAGACAGCATGGCTTTTGCTTGGCTGGAAGCAGCCTAGGAGGAATTTTGAGGGTGTGTCTGGATTCTGGCTTTCTGTGGACAACTGTTCTTGGTAAAAGGATGTGGGGCTTTCAGATAGGCCATCACGCATTAGATGTTGGCCTCACCTCATTTAGCAAGGGTCTTTGTGGTAAGAGATGTCGGAGTGTATACAGTAGTTTTATGGCTTTAACATGGATGAAGAGTACAAGCAAGCAAGGTTGGATCAGTTCTAGGCTTCCAAACAGAGAGTTAAGAATACACATCCTGTTGTTTCACTCGTCTCTTACTAGCTAGAAGGTCAGTGCACAGGTGCCCAGTGGCTGTGGGTATTGTGTACTGCCAGCACTCTTGTCTCTGCCTTGCATGGCACAGCCTCGTGTGTAGCCAGCGCTCTCCAGGCTGGCTTTGGAAACAGTCTAGTCACCTCACACCAGAAAGTGCTCAGTGGAAGGTATTGCTGCCTCTTCTCTTAAAGGTCTGATGTTTGCATATCAGCCACAGTGCCCCAGTGCTTCTTACACTAACACTATTTAGTAACTTTTGGTGTAACATCACCCTCAGATCTTCAGAGAAGCAAGCTCGGAGGTAGCACTGGTTCCCTTATCTGTGATAGGTACTTTCAGTTTGACATTTTCTCTTTTGGTCCTCATTCCTTTACATTGCTTGTAAACATATCCATTCCTATCTTTGGAAACAGGCTCTCAGTTTTAGGCCATGGCAGACTTGAACTCACTGGGTAGCCCATGCTGGCCTCACACAGGTGAGCTTCATATTCCCATCTCCCAGCTGTTGGGATTGCAGGCATGCACAACCACTCCTGGCTTACGTGTCCATTTCTATGTAGCTATGCCAGTGGCCCAGTTTTGGTCATTTTTTCATAAAACATTATAAACATCTTACTCCTTTACTAACTACAATGAAAATTTTTATTGTGTGGACTAACTGTCGTTAAAGACCCGTAACTTATTTGACCCTTCCCTTTACTTTGTAAATTATCTGTTAGGGCAAAGTTTTTTTCCCCTTTGGGATCAATTTTTTAAAATTATTATTTTATTTATTTATTTTTGCGGTACTGGGCATTGAACTCAGGACCCTGTGCTTGCCAGGCAAGTGCTTATTCTTTTGAGCTATCTCCCAGCCCCTGGGATCGAATTTTTTAAAAAGCAAATATGATTGGTATTTTGCAACAGCTTGAAATTTGCTTCTTTCCTAGTTTATACAGAATACCCAAGGGTGATGTTTTTTTCCCATTATTACATTTTCACCATTTTTTATTCTTTTAATTAGGTAATTTTGGCCTTTTTTTTTTTTTTTTTAAATAGATATGATCGGTTGCTAGAGACGTGTTCTATTGCTCTTGTGGGCAAATACACCAAGTTCTCAGATTCCTATGCCTCAGTCATTAAAGCGCTGGAGCATTCTGCACTGGCAATCAACCACAAGTTGGAAATTAAGGTAAGGAGGGATATCGGTACAGCAAAATGGTTAATAGGGAAAAGGTCTATCTTCCTGTAGACACTGTATATGTGTCTGTTTTGTTTCTGAAGCTCTAAATTTCTTTTCAAGGATAAGAGAAAGATTTAGTTCCTGACTCTGAGAAAACAGTGGAGTGTTGTCCAGAAATCATGAAGGGGAAGGGTGGTCAGAGGAGAGGCAGACAGATACTTGGATCTGAGTTTCTGGATCTCAGGATCAGGTGCCCACCTACCACTGCCCTGCAGAATGGTGTGCCTGGTTAGACAGACGTGGTGCACAGCACTGCCTGGTTAACTGGCCTAGTCTGGCCTACGGCACGCAGAAGCTAAGCTGACCTGGATGTGCCATGCCTGCCTCTGTCAGTAGCAAGAGTGTAGATTGACCAATCTGTACTTGTCAGAGCAATAAATAGAAACAGATTATAATGAGAAACCCACAAGGGTGGTGAAGAGTGCTCAGGAGGGCATAGAGCTCACATACCTTGGTACAAGCATTTTAGGAAACAGTGCTGTGCTTTCTTCATACCACAGAATTTCAATCTCAGGTATTTGTTAAAAACATGTGTTCATACAAAAAAAATTTATACAAATAAGTACGTTATTTCTAGTAGCCAGTGTTGGAAACAACCAAGTTTCCCATAACAAGGTGCCCATAATAGGTAGATGTACTGTGGGATATTTACACAATGAAAAATTACTCGTGAAAAGAAGGAAAAAATTGAGCTATAAACAGCAACAGGTATGAACCTCAAAACTACTGAGCAAGGGAATCCAGCTGCAATTAGCCTATGGTGCCAGAAAGCAAGTCCAGGCTACTACTCTACAGTATTACAGGGAGGAAGCCATCTGTGGCTATCGTACTTCCTGTTTCTTCATTAGGGCAGCAGGTGTTCCTTCAGGTCAGTGTTTGTTTGACCAAATTTGTCAATATGGGTCTAAAATGCTTGTTTTTTCTGGGAATCAAATTGAGACCTCATGCTTGCCATGTAGGCACTGTGCCACTGAGCTGCATCCCCAGCTCTGAAATGTTTGTGTTTTACTGTATGTACGTTATATATACATCAGTATTGTTCAGAAATGAAAGTAAATACAGAAAAGCTGTGGGGGATGGGCTGGGAGTGTCACTTACACACATCGTGAGTGCACTTCATGGTCCCTTTCAGTGGCTCAGCTGGGCCAGGGTTCTAAGTGGACCGGATCTGGGGTAGATGAAGCAAGATGTAAAGGAAAACAGTTTCATGGTATTTTGCTTTTTTTTTTTTTTTTTGAGACAGGGTCTTGCTATGTAGTTTAGGCTGGCCTTGAACTCATGTACTCTGGGGTGGCCTTGATCTCATGGTAATCTTCCTGCCTCAACCTTTTGAGTGCTGAGATTATAGGTATGTGCCACTATCCCCAGCTTTGGAGTTAAACAATTTTGAGGGGGAAAAATTATATAATATATATATATATATTTTATTTTTATTTTTATTTATTTATTTATTTATTTTCCCCTATATATCCCCTACAGGGTCTCACTACATAGATCAGACTCATAGTCATCCTCCTGTTTTCAGCCTCTCAAGTGTTGGGATTATAGAAATGTACCGCCATGCCCAGTCTGAGTCACTGTCTCACTGTACCCCAGGAGCAAGACAGCATGCCATGCTGGGGATTGAACCCTATCCCCATGCCTGTCTAAGCAGGTGCTTTTGTCCACTGAGCTATTTAGCCAGCCCTATGTTATTAAATTTAAATGTTACTTTAAAACCAAAATGACCAGAAATACAACATTGATAATACTATTTCAAATCATTGGAAGTTCCCTGGGAGTAACTAGCTGCCTCTTCTCTGCCCTGGTGTCCAGTATATAGATTCCACAGACCTGGAGCTGAGCACCATGCAGGAGGAGCCTGTGCGCTACCACGAGGCATGGCAGAAGCTCTGCAGTGCCCAGTAAGTAGTGTGCTCCGGCCAGCCAGGGTTTTCAGTATGCTCAGTGAACCTGGTCCTACACTTCAGTGCAGATAGCAGGTCATCTACTTGTGAAAATATGTTTTAGCTATTGAAGAGACTGTCTATTATATGATTTAAGCTTGTGAAAAAAATACTACTTGCCAATATAGTTGGGTCTAAAGAAAATCAGTTCTAGTTTTAATACTGTGTGCAAGTCATTGTTTGGTTTATTTAAAGTTTGGACATTTGATAAGTAGCCATCAGTCATGTGTCACATTTGTTTGGCAGCCTCCTCCTTCCTCACTCCTGCCCAGCATCCTTTCTTTGTCTTTCTTTTCTTTCATAGTGCCAAGGATTGGACCCAGGGCTGCATGTATGCTCTGCACTCACTACTGAGCCACACTTCCAGTTGTAGCAGCTATTATTTTTAACAGTAAACCCTTAGCAAGAACTCAGTTTGCTAGAGCACTTGAATGTTTTGGGCTGGACGCCTGCTGCTGAAATGCTTGGTCAGTGTGGCTCTGTGCTGAGGAGGAGGCCCCTTCTGACATGAGAGCAAACACTAAGCAGAGTGGAAAGGCAGAGTGAACTGTGTTACATTAACATGTATCCCAAGTGTTTTTTATCTTTGAGAACAGGGTCTTATTATGCTGTTCAGGCTGGCCTTGAGCTCATTTTGTAGCCCAGGCTGGTCTCAAACTCTCAATGATCCTTCTCCTTCACCTTCCCCAGTGCTGGGATTACGGTGTGTGTCACCACACTGGCCGTTATGTATCCAAAGTTGTACCAAGGTACTTGGGATGAGTCTAGCAGCAGCGTTACAGTGATGTGCCCATCTCTTTTTCCACTAAAGCATTTTCTTATGTGACTAAGTCCACAGTTATGTCTGCAGTTTTTACATTTAAGTATATAATTCATTGATGCCTTTAAGTAGCTCAGTCTTAGTCCCAGTAGCAAAACAGATAGGGGAACTTGGCTCACAAGAGTCTCTGCAATGGCTTCTTGGGTGGCAGATGCAAGTTGGGCTGGTAGACAGAAACATGCCTGTGCTTGTTGTCTTGTGCAGTGGTGTGCTGGTTCCAGGAGGGTTTGGCGTTAGAGGGACTGAAGGAAAAATCCAAGCAATTTCCTGGGCTCGGAAACAGAAAAAGCCTTTCTTGGGTAAGGAGTTAATAATGTGTGATCTCTTTATTCTGATCAGGTAAGAGGAGGAAAACATGCCTGGATGAAATGAGGTGGTGAATCAGGCCAGGGTTATCTTGAAACAGGACATGTGTATCATCTATGTAGATAGCGGCTCAGATGGAAGCTTTCATGGTTCTCTTCAGTGAACGTTCAGTTTCTTTGTTCCTTAAGGAAGCGTATAAGCTACATGTAGATGCCATGGGAATTCAGAGTGTACTACTGAGTGATCAGTTGTAAATGAGAACTAAATGAGAGATGATGGGAAGGAAACTTGAATTTTAAAGTACCAAGTAGAATATTTCTTACTTTTCAAATTGTTAACTTTGCAGAGCCTGGGAATCTTCATATACTTAGATGCTCTTTTTTTTTTTTTTCAATATGGATGAACCATAACAGCAAAAAGTGGTTGCTTATATCTTGAAATTAAAAACTTGGGACTGTGACTCCCATACCAGGCAGAGTCCTGGGTGGATGTAGGGGATGTTGGAGCTGTGGTCTCAACAGAGCTTCCTTTCCTTTTCTCTCTTCCTGCAAGGTGTATGCTTAGGAATGCAGTTGGCAGTGGTGGAATTTTCAAGAAATGTGCTGGGGTGGCAAGGTAAGCACTTCTTGAGAGGCTAGTCACTACAGGGCCACTGCCTGCAGAGCCACTGACTTTGTTATGCAGTGGGTAATGGGGAGCTATGGAGAGGCTGCCTGGTGCCCAGTGCAGGAAGGGGGTGGTGTGGCCTTGGTCTCCTTCCTCCCTGTATATTCTGTTCCTGAGAGTCTCCCTTTGACCACCAGGGTCATCGTCCAGTCTGTGCCCAGCAAGAAGATAGATACCAGCCTAAGTCAGACCAGTGCAGTTGTCATCAACTTGGGCTCTAGAACTGCCTGTTCTAACTTACCACTTATGGGTGATTTCACACAACTTACTTAGACTCTCTGGGGCTCTGCTTCCTTTATAAAATGGGAATCAAAATGGGGTCCACTTCGCAGTTGTAAAAACTGGTTGAAATAGCTGGGTATGTTGGTATCCACCTGTAATTTCAGCTACTTGGAAGGCAGAAGCAAGAAGATTATAAGTTTGAGGCCAGCTGAGTCCCTGCTTCTAAATAAAAGGACTAGGGGTACAGCTCAGGGCTGCCTGGGCTCAGCCTCCAGAACTTAAAGACCACAAAACAAAAGTGAAATAGTCCCTAGCAGTGCCTGGCAAGTAAGAAATATTTAAGTAACATCAGGTTTGTCTACTAACAATATTAATACCCCTTACTCCAGTGGCTTTAACATCCCTGACTGTCACCTCTCCATATCCTGTGGGCGACTCAGCTGGGTGGGTTTTGCCTCTGTTAGTGTGTCTACAGTCATTCAGTTCTCTCTGGTTTTCAGTGTTGTGCTCAGCCCAGCAGGGACTCTTGAGATTGTGGCTCTGCATAGTGATTTTAGTCAATAGTGCCTGGGCTTATTCAGATATAGAGGCAGCTGACTTCTCAAACTGCAGGGCCACTGCACAAGCACTTGTTGAACTTGCCGGTGGCCTGTTGGCCAGAGTGAGTAACAAGGTGAAGCCTAGTATGGGAGATGGCCATAGGTTATGAGTACTGGGAATGTGGTTCACAAAATGCCAATGGATAACCTGCCATAGCCATTTATTCCCTTAACCCAGCAGTTCTCAACCTGTGAATCACGAGCCCAGCAAGGGTTGAATGACCAAAACACAGGGGTCACCTAAAGCCATCGGGAAATACATATTTAAACCCATACTGTGCCATGGTGAAATGTTATTTATTGGAATTAGTAATCTGAAGTAGCCACCAAAATTATTTTTTGGTTTGGTGTCACTGCAACATGAGGAATTGTATTGTGGAGTCACGACATTAGAAAGGTTGAAAACCACTGGCAGATCCTAGATTTTCAGAACGTCTAGAAACAAAGTAGTCTAATAGAATGAAACATAGTTTTTCTTAGTGCTCAGAACTAGTGATTCTTTCATGGCCAGCTTGTGGCTAGGGCTGTCTGTCAGCCCACCTTCTGAGAGATGTGGCTCAGCTTGGTGGGCAGCATGTCCGTAGTTCTGGTTTCTATTGTGTCAGGGACTTGTTCCCCTTCACACATACACCAGACTGGTCTTCAGGGCACCCTTCAATCCTTGGGCCCCCTCACTCTGTTCTCACACAGGCCCTAAATTGGGTGGTGAGCTAACCCTGTAATTGAGGCCTGGATCAGGTCCAGGAGCGGCACAGTATCTAACATTTAACACAGACAGAAGTGACACACAGTACCAGGAACCTGTTCCTTTTCCTTAAGCCACAATGTTATTGCTTATGGTTGAGTGTGAAATTCAGTAAAGAATAGAGAGATGATTTGTGTTGAGATCAG
Source organism: Myocastor coypus (assembly GCA_004027025.1). NCBI lineage: Eukaryota > Metazoa > Chordata > Mammalia > Rodentia > Myocastoridae > Myocastor > Myocastor coypus. The sequence continues at coordinate 61,516 of PVJA010003607.1, forward strand.
TTACTTTCTGGTTTAGCATTTAAATTGTCAGGTGAGTAAGGCAGCATAGTAGATGCTGAGGATGAAAGAAAAGTAGAAGATACAGGTCTCAAAAAGATGGATTCTGTAACAAGGAGCAAGAAAATACAGATGACAGTATAAGAACTATCTGTCATAAGGACGTCACCTAAATAAAGATTGTTAGGTTATAGCACTGGTTTTGATTTCCCCATTTTGTACAACTTGACTTCCCAGAAAGCTAAAAAAAATGGATAGAAAAAACTCACCCATGTTCACATATTGAGAGTGTCTCTAGTTTTTATTCTCATCATTGATTTTTAAACTAAAGGAGGCGATGGTGATTTAGTTTAGTACATATCAATTAAACTGTTTAAGTGGCTTTAGTTTTAGCTATTTTTATAACAAGTATTTTAACTTTTCAGATGCTAATTCTACAGAGTTTGACCCTAAGACGAGTCATCCTGTGGTGAGTCCAGTGCTTGGATCTCTCTCGGGCTTAGCCAGAACTGAAAGGGGCTCAGGACGCAGTCTGTGGTAGAAACAGGCAGTAAGTGCCTGTGACCCCTCCCAAAGAACCTCGAGGTCTGTGCTCACAGGTCTGATGCACAAGAAGAACTTTTCCTTACTAGTCTTTACAACAGGAATCAGACCAGCCACCTTGAGGCGATTTCTGATTAAAGTACACTCCATGCCCACCCCTTGGCTCCCACAGCACTTTATAAATAATACTGATGGGAAACACTGACGCAGGCATTTGTTGCTCACCAGCCTCTATTGTCACCATATTGTTAGTCAATGTTTTCCCTAGCAGCAGTCCTAGGACATAGTCATGTGCTTAAAGAACCGCTGTGATGTGGTGCTGATTTGTCTCACAGTAACCAGAGACTTTCTGGATTGGCATACATTAATAGCAGCAGTGTAGGGCACCATCAGACTGCTCTGTTAAGATTCACTGGGAAGGACAATGCCTCTGTTCACCTTTGAACTTGTATCCTAGCTGTGACAAGCATGTTAAAATGCATTTTTTCCCTCTTGCAGTCAGCAAATATTGAGCACATATGCTAGAGATTGTTTCTGCCACTTAGGACACTGATAAGTGAGATGGGAAAGGTTCTTGATTTCTTGGCATTTGGACAACATCAGTGTATGTTTGTTGACCTGCAGGCCTTAGGCAGGGAAGAAAAAGATTTCAAAGGGTGGGCCTTTGAGGTGGGAGAGTAGGCATGGGATGCCGTGGCCCTCAGGTGTTAAGGAGCACTGGGCTGAGAGGTGAGCTGTGCCGTGCCCTCTGGGGCTGCAACGCACACATTCATGGGCACTGCTAAGCCCCTGCTGAGTGCTGGCCCTGCACCCCTCCATGAGCAGAGCCTCAGGCTTGCCCATGGGAGACATACTACCTACTCTCATATCCATGCTGCTGTGCTCCTTCTTGGAATGTGCAGTAGCCTGGTGATCCCCAGTGCTGGGTGTGGGACCAGCCTCACAAGGCCAGGCTGAAGGATCAAACCTCTTACCTGGAGGTTAAAAATGATTCATTGGGTGTTTCCCAGTGACAGCATCTCTTACAAGGAAGAGCTGAGCAGTGCAGCCTGCTCTCTTACAGGCAGGCACCATTTGGTGCCGTGGGTTTTGCTTCTTACAGAAGCAGTGTTTAGTACACTGTGCTTATTTTCTGAATATCTCCAGGTCATAGAAATGCCAGAACACAATCCTGGGCAGATGGGCGGAACTATGAGGCTGGGCAAACGGAGAACCCTGTTCCAGACCAAGAACTCAATCATGAGTAAGAGCTGCCTTGGGCTTGGCTGTCCAGGACACATGTCTTTGGGTTGTGCTGTGGCTCTCAAGAGCCAGGCTGGTTCTTTTGTTTTGTCTTAACTTTGCTCTTGCTGTTGAACCCCCCACCCCCAACTCCCGCATCTGTTCACACTTTCTGGTGCACCTTAATAGCTAGAGCAGCAGAGTGGGCCTTAGGGAGGATGCTGGCGATTGATCAGAACCCTGTGCTCCAGGTTCTCTCCGGGCCAAGGTAGTTTCATTAGACCCACTGCAGCTTCTTACTTTGCTAAGACTGCTGTATTAAAACGGCATGAAATCTCACGATAGTTGTTGCATAATAATGGCTGGTTTATGTGGTTCAACCTAAATAGAATTTTGTTCTGAGAAATACTCATAGATGCGAAAGATTCAGGAAAATTATGAGAGAAAGACATTTAAGAAAATTACTTTATTAGAGTGGGGTTTTTTCCATGCCCATTAGAAACATTTCAGCTTCACTTGGCTGTGATGCCTTGTGGATTTGGGAGTCTCACTGGGCACCTGAAAGAGAATGGTGAGGCAGCAGCTCCTGTTCACCCTGCAACCACCAGGCACTGACAGCTTTGACCAAGGGGTCATCTGGGTAGCTCGGATTGTCTCCTTCCCTGTGTAGTCTCAGGGTTTAATAGGTGCTGGTCTGCCTTCCTGGGCTTGCTCGCTGCTGCAGAGTGAGAGCAGCAGTATGTGAAAGCCTCTTTCCATTACCATTCTTCTTAGCACAGTCACAAGGGACCAGAAACTGAAGAATTAGTCTACATGGTAGGAAGGACAGGCAGAACTGTGATATTCTGACTACGTAGGCAATAAAAAGTGAACCATTAGAATCAGGATTCCACTGTGAATGAGTGATTTGTGAAATCATAGGTCTTAACACCCAGCCTGGTTTTTTGACTTTCCCAGGGAAACTCTATGGAGATTTAGACTACTTGGAAGAGAGGCACCGCCATCGATTTGAGGTACGGACTCTAGTGTGGACTCGTCTATTCTTGGACAGACAGTAATGGAGAGCCCAGCATAATATTTTTGTGCTTTGACAGGTGAATCCAGTTTTGAAGAAATGCCTGGAAGAACAAGGCCTGAGATTTGTTGGCCAAGACGTTGAAGGGGAGAGGATGGAGATTGTGGAGCTGGAAGGTGACTGCTTGGGTAGCTGTGCTTAGTGAAAAATTTCACAAGCCTTTCTTATCATGTAGGAAAATGTAATACTGTGCATCTGGCTCCTGACCTAGTGGGATTATGAGGCCGTGCTCTCCCTGAAGGGTGAGAGGTATAGAGCCCTGGGACATTCACTGTGGCGCATGGCTGTCTGTGAGCAGCCCTGTATCCTCAGCAACTCCTGCAGAATGACAGGCTGGACTTGGCACCAAGTGAGCCCCATGACTCCAGCTGTGCGAGTCACAGGAACTAGTGACCAGGATGAGAAACCTGAGTGGAGGTCCCTTATTCTTGAGGGAACAGCAGAGTGAGTGAAAGGGTGCCAGGTTGCTTTTGCCTTGGGGTTACCATTATTTAGATTCAAATGGTGATTTTACTTTCAAATAATATTAGGACCTGTTTAACAAATTTTTTTCTTCCTATTTTAAGTTGCATGTACAATATACACAGTGGATCTTTAAATTTCTTTTTCAGATCATCCTTTCTTTGTTGGGGTTCAGTACCACCCTGAGTTCCTGTCCAGGCCTATCAAGCCCTCCCCACCCTACCTTGGCCTCTTGCTGGCCTCTGTGGGGCAGCTTCCACATTACCTCCAGAAAGGCTGCAGACTCTCACCCAGGTGGGGACATTGCCTCAGGAGCCAGCTCCTTTTCTTCTCTGGCCTGTGGGGTCATGGGCTCACCACAGTGAGGTGTCACACTGCTACTAGGAGAGAAGGGTGTCCTGGTTGGGTGCTGCATATGCCTCACAAGTTCCCACTCTGTCCCCTAGGGTTTTCTTTGGCTGCCCCCCCACCTAGGTTCTGCTTATGCTGGGCAGAGACCCCTGTGGTTTTGTTAAGGCAACAGAATTTCCACTGGAAAGTGTGTAACTCCTTGGGGATTTTTGCCCCACTGACACTTTTATCTGAACTAGTGACTCAGGGTTGGTGGGTAGCATATGAAGACTGGGGAACAAGTAGGTGTGTATCTCTTGTAGCTAGAGGAGAAAGTTCCTCTGCAGCCTCTTGCCAAAAATAGTATGTAGTAAGGAGTTGGAATTCTGCTGTGGAGACACATGTCCCTGTAGTAATGGTGCCTACAAAAACAGAAATAAGATTTTGGTACAAGATGATGAATTGGCCTTCTGAATTCTACAGGGACACCTACAGTGACAGAAGTGGGAGCAGCTCTCCTGACTCTGAAATCACTGAACTGAAGTTTCCATCAATAAATCACAACTGATTGGTAATGTCAAGTGATCCTCCCACCCCCTCACGCCCCCACTAACTGGGAATTGAATCCAGGACCTCATGTAAGCTAAGCAAGCATGGGACCTCTTCCTCAGTCCAAGTGATTTAAGTTTTATTATTATTATCTTAAATGGTAATATACCTGAGGCTTATGAACATATCATGAACATTTAGTGTTAAAATTGTTTATGTACCAGAGAATGGTAGTAGTAAGGTTGGTGTGAGCATGGGCAGGTTGTCCTAGTAGGGGTGGTGCAGGACGCCAGTCACTGTGCAGCTGTCTTGCGGCCCTCTTGCTGCGTGCAGGTGCCAATCTGGCCAAGTAGGTGGACTGGGTGCTTAGGCCCTGTTGTGTCATGAAGCTGTGAACTTAGAGATTGTGAAGGAGGCGACAGGCATGATAGTATGGTAGGTTATTGCACAGCACTTCACTTCTTCATCAGGAAGTTCCTCAGAAAGATTCTGTTTGCAGACAGCTTGGTGTTGGTTGCTGCTTATTTCAGAAATCCTCTAAGGGCTGAGCATTTATTAAACAGACTTTGAATATGGTTTTTTTTTTTTTTTTTTTAACAGACTTTGAATATCTGTAGTGACAGTCCATATATGGGTTTATCTCAGCAGTAACTATGGACACTGTTGCTGAATGTGAAAGTCAGACATGCACCCTGTACTCCTATCCCTCAGGGGACTGAGTTGGGGTCCAGCCTGAACTGCACAGTGAGACTGTTTAAAAAACAAACAAAAAAGAAAATTTAAGAAGTCAGAATTAAGGATTGTGCCATTGAGAACCTAAAAAGGTGTAGGGTGTTAGGAATCTGGGGTCTAAAATGAGACCAGGGGTTTTACTTAGTAGGTCCAGGTCAGCTTGGTTCTGAGGATAGGTGCTTCTATCAGGTCAAGGCAGAGGTGGCTGAGAGGTCTTGAAATGTGCAGTTCTGTAGGAATTATAGTTTTAGCTTTAATTATTCATGATAGGCTCCTAGGACTAGTGTTCTCTTGTGAAAAATAGGCATTGTTCCCATGACAACTGGCTGAAAATTTTAATTTCTCTACTGAATATGCATCATGTAACTGCTTCTTCTTTTTTTAAACAGGGATGATTCAAGAGAACCTTTGACTTGGAGTTTACAGCTGTGATCTTACACTTGGCTTTTGACACTTTTCTTTTATTGGTACATTTTAGATATATATAATGGTCACTTTCATCATAGAGAATTTGTACCTGTACATGATATATCTTGATTCTTTTTTCCCTAATTCCCTTTTCTCCCTTGACACTTCTAAATTATGTTTTTATTAACATTATTTTATTATGGGAAAAGGCGTTTGGAAAGCTGTCCCTTGCATGTCCCATCATGTATACTGGCTCCTCTGACAGGATGCACGGCCTGTTGAGTGTATAGCACCATTCAGGCCAGGAGCTGATGGCCAGGGCTGGAAGGAGGCCATCAACCTTGTCTTTCCAACTACCTCGCGTCATCATGGATTCGAGTGTATTGCCTGTTGCTTTCCTGTGGGCGCCTGGGCCACTCAGTAGGCCATGTGACTCACCAAGGCCAGAAGGTCCTTGCAGCTCATACCTCTGATGTTTGGTGCTGGTGACCTGTGTATATAGCTTGCCTCAAAGAGCCGTAAAACCAGAGCTGAAACCTCAGTGCTGCTCCAAGTTGTCGGGGACTCTTGGTGCCAACTGTGGCTGGTCCTCATCATCCAAGGGGATAGTTTCGTATGTAGCCATGAAGAAGCCTGTGTCTCTGAAGTGCGGTTTTAAACCCCTGTGTTGCTTCTTGTTCCTGGGGCTAGGGACACTCCTTGCATCAAGGGGTCACTTAAAAACACCATTGGGGAAACTTCCCCTAAAACCCTCTTATCTACAGACAGCTTTGACTTGAGGGTCCATTCTTGTTCCAGAATGGTGTTACTGTAGAAGAGATGCAATATGGAGAGCTATTTTCTTACTGTGGTGAAATAAATGGCACAGCCATGTGCTCACTTTATTCTGGCTGAGCTCAGTGTGTACTCTAACTTAAGAAATAAACAGTACAGAATATGAGACTTTGTAGGTTTTCATCATTGTTGGTGGCCAGGTGGGAAAGTGGGAGCACACTGCCAGGGACACCAGGCATTCCTTCAGGGGAGCAGCCTGTAGGTAGCTATCTGAGTGTTCAAAACGAAAAGAACAGCCTTTCCTAATAAGAAGTAGAACTGTCCAGCAGGCTCTCTGTCTCCCTCTTAGGTGTCAAGGAAGATGAAGAACAGCATGGACACTGAGTGCTGTGTGACTGTGAGCATGGGGTGGGGGCCAGTCAGAGCACCTTGTGCCAGGTCTCTGCTGGTCACTGGATGTGGGCACCTCACAGACAGCTAGCAGTGCTGACCAAGTGCAGTCTTCACCAGCAGGACAGCTTTCTCCCCACTTAGCCTCCAGAGCACAGGCCCAGCAGTGCAAGGTCTCCACGCCAAAGTAAAGTTGGGAGGCACTGGTGGAAGTGCCACCAAGCCACCCTCAGGAAACATCTGCATTCTGTTGAGGCTCAGCTCTCAGGCCCAGCTGCTTACTAGTGGTAAAATTCATCGGCTAAAATTTCAAGTACAGGGTAGAAGAGGAAAGTCTCTCTGTCCCGCCAGTGTCTGGCCCAGTTTTTACCTCAAAGATGCAGAGAACTGGGTCCCTTTTGTCCTTCCACTCACTGTCCACGGGCATTATTGCCCTTGGAGTCAGGAAGTCCACCTTTTTGCCTCAGGACCCAATCTGCCTTTATGCAGTTCCACAGATGGAGTTAAAGCATCCTGTTCCACTTCCAGAGCTCTGTAAACTCATCCTGGGGCTTTGAGAACACTGACGGAGCATGACTCTAACCTCTGCCACCCACAGTCACAGCAGTCCTCGTGCTGAGGGAGGAGTGTGCCCTTGGATTGTACGTGCATTGTGTGGCAGAGCCTTCTGTGATCAAATTCCCACCCCAAGTGCCAGCCATCTTCATGACTGTTCTGAGGAAAGGAACCCCATGTGACTCCAGAACTTCAGAGTCCAGCCAGTCATGCTGGCCTTGCAGATGACTAAGGGGAACAAGGGCCACATTAGGTATCTTGGGACTTCCTGGTGGGAGGAAACCCAGGGTATCCTTCTTGGATCCTCTCTTGGATCCAGATCAGACAGCTGGTTCTGAGCAGCAGCTATGCTCACTCTGAGTTCACTCTGCCATAGAAGCCAGCCATATCCCAGGAAGAGTGTTTCTGATTGTGAGGCCTGGACTAATATCTAGCGTAGTGTCAGGCATGTGCCAAGTGTCCAGAGACACTGGCCACCTGTGTGTGTGTGCATGTAGTGGGGAACTCGGGACCCTGTGCTTTGCCAGCCAAGTGCTTATTCTACTGAGCTGTCTCCCTGGCCCTGGGTGACTATTCTTGTTTTTTTTTTTTTTTTTTTCTTAAGACACTTTTTTATTGTACTTATCTTTTATTTTATTTTATTTATTTATTTTTTGAGACAGGGTCTCGCTGTGCAGTTCAGGCTGGCCTTGAGCTCACTTTTGTACCCCAGGCTGGTCTTGAACTTGCACTGATCCTCCTGCCTCAGCCTCCCGAGTGCTGGGATTACGGGCGTGCACCACCACACATGGCACCTGGGTGACTATTCTTAAGCAAAGTTTTGTTTTTTGAGATAGGGTCTTGCTATATAGCTTAAACTGGCCTTGAAGTCACAGCAGTGTTCCTGCCTGTGCCTCTCAAGTGCTGGGATTACAGGCGTGCTCCACTGTGCCCAGCAAGAAATGATATTTCAGAATGTGTTTTTATGGTGCTGGGGATGAAGCCAGGGCTCTGTGAATACTATGCAAGTGCTCTAGCACTGAGTCACACCCTCAGCCCAAGATTTTTATTTTGTGAGACTTGAACCCAGGGTTTTTGCACTAAGCTATATCTCCAGATCTTTTTTTTTTTTTTTTTTTTTTTTGAGACAGAACCTCCTAGACTGGCCTGGAGTTAACAATAAGCTTCCCAGAGAGGTAGGAGCCCAGCTAGAGAAGCACACTCTTTATTCATATAGCTCTTAAGCAGCTTTGGTGATGCTGCAGCAGGATCTTGATAATGTATGTGTACCAGTGATCACATTTCATCTCTGTAACCAGCGTGAGTGGTGGTCAAGGCTAAGGCTGAGTCCTGTTTGATACATGGGGAAACCAGGATTCAGCAGTAGTGATTGATCCAGATGTCCCCTGCCTGGAGAATGACATAAAGGTTTGGTTTCAAAGCTACTCTCTGGGTCTACTCTGCAGTATGTGGTCAGTGGCTTCCAGACCAAGGAAGTTGGTCAGCTAAGATGGCTCCTTGGAGCCCAGGTTCTGTGAAATGTCTTGTTTAACAAAGGTACATAATTTTGGGGGTAGTTCAGACCCCAAATTTAGGTCTGAATGTTTCACCAGCAAATATCAGGTATCTGTTACATACCAAGTATATGTTAGGTTCTGAACAGAGACCAAAATCCCTGTCCTTTGAAATTTTTTTTTTTTTTTTTTTCCTTTTTTTGGAGACAGGGTCTTGCTATGCAGTTCAGGCTGGCCTTGAGTTCACTTTTGTAGCCCAGGCTGGTCTCACACTCACCAATCCTCCTGCCTCAACCTCCCAAGTGCTGGGATTACAGGCGTGCGCCACCACACCTGGCCTGAAATATACATTTTAATGGAGGAAATGCCAGTATGACAGTGCTGCAGAGAGGATGTAAGCAGAAGAGAAGGGAAGCCAGGGAGAGGTGGGATTGATTGATTGTAGAACTGGGGATTGAGCTCAGGCCCTTGTGCTTGCCAGGCAAATGCTTATTCTGCTGAGCTATCTCCCCAGCCCCAAGAGGTGGGATTTAAATGGGGTGAATAGTAAGGTTGAGCACAGACTTGGAGGTAGAAAGAAAATGGGAACCCTAAAGCTATGTTGGGGAAGAGGATTCAAGTAGCCAGCAGCTAGTGCAAAGTTAGTGTGACTGGCACAAGAACAGTGGGAGGAGCTGAGGTCACAGGGACTTTTGCTCCAGATGAAGCAGGAGCATGGGCATGGTAGAATGGGACTTGGGTTTTAGTATCAGCTAGTAGGGAAGGCCGGGGGAATGGCCAGAGTGGGGATCCTCCCCAGGGGCCACAGATGCCTTAGCAGGGGAGTCGACCCTTCCTGGGCAGATGTTACTCTGTGCCACAGCTGACACAGGCTCAGGGCACTGCCTGATGCTGACAGAATGCGCCTCTCACTGCCCATTGTACAGGTGATTTATCCCAGGCACCTGGTCTTTTAAGACAGCTGAGCCAGAGGCTGACTGTTCTGCCCTCCACAGCTCTGGTAGGAGCCCCAGCTGGGCTCTGCCTCATGGATAGAGGTGGCTGGAGCAAGGGACTTACGACCTAGCAGTTCAGTCTGGCTAAGTGAGGGTCCTAGGAATGATCATTTGCATTTGAGAGCATGTAATTTATTAGGCAGCTTTGACAATTACAAGTTCCAGCAAGTCAGGGTGGGGCTGCAGGGTGTCCTGTTTACCTCATAACACAACTATCAAATATGCTTTGCTGGATGCGAGGAGTCTTCTCAGGATAAGACTTTTAGCCACCTAGCAGGCCAGAGTCAGACTCCAGCTTGGGCAAAAGGAGTATTTTGGAAGGATAATCCCTTGGAGCTCAGCAGTAGGGTAACTGGCCAGTTCGTGCTGTATGTGGGGTACATTGATGATGTGCTGAGCACAGTTCTCAGCCCTCAGAATGGGTCTAGTCAGGGTGAAAGCCACATTTGCAGCTGTGCGGGAAGGAGAAGCAGCGGCAGCTCGGGCCCACTTCTGTGAGGTCCAGGTGTGTTTCATTACTCATGTCCACTGGGATGCCCCACCTCACCCAGTGGAGTGGCACCGTGCTGCCTGCCACCTCCTGTGGGACCTTACAGGACACAGCAGGTACAGGACACAGGCTGCTGCTGCCGAAGCTGCTGCTGAAGCCGCTCCTTCTCCTCTGTCAGCACCTTCACTTTCTCCTCCAGCTTGCCCAGCTCTGCTGTCCACTTCTGAGGGGACAGTATAGCAGCAAATGACCAAGCTGACATTGTCCCAGAATGGTCACCCTCCCCCTAGGGTGAGCCAGTGCCTGGGAGGCCTCAAGTAGGTAAGCACCCCGGTCTCTTGGCCCTGGGTCTTGACCCACCAGCATGCTGGGTGCCGGGAAGGAACCCTGCCCCGTAGCCCCCACAGGCCTAGGTGGTGCAGACTGGCCTCCTAGCCATGTCCTTCCCTCCCTCTGTCAGCTCCCTGCCCAACCTGCCCTTCTGAAAACCTGCCTCCTTGGAACTGTGTCTAGTACTCTTATCCCTTCTCTTCAGGGCTCTCCCCATATGCAGTGTACAGCCCTTGGAGTTTCCTTGTAACTTAAAAATCCACTCTCGGGGCCTGGCAGGATGGCTCAGTGGTCTAAAGCTTTCCTGCTTAGGAAAGCTTAGGCAGCTGCAGGGACCACGGTTCGATCCCCGGCACCACATGCAGCACCAGCCCTGCCCGCAGGGCAGGCTGAGCTGGCCATAAAAATAAATAAATAAAGTTCTGAAATAAGAAAAATAAAATAAAATTAAAAAATAATAAAAAATTCTTTTTTTTTTTTTTTTTTTTTTTTGAGACAGGGTCACGCTATGCAGTTCAGGCTGGCCCTGAGCTCACTTTTGTAGCCCAGGCTGGTCTTGAACTCACACTGATCCTCCTGCCTCAGCCTCCCAAGTGCTGGGATTACAGGTGTGCGTCACGCCTGGTTCAAAAATAAAAAATTTCTTAAAAAAAAAAAAATTCACTCTCTTCCCCAGTCAGGACATCATGGAAACTAGGACATAGACTTTTACAAGACTGTTTGGCTCTAACATTCTGGGAAACTGAGGTAGGAGGATCACATGCTCTAGCTCAGTATGGCAACTTACACTCTCTTAAAAATAAATGGCTGAAGATACAGGTCACTGCAAAGGCACTGGGTTCAATCCTCAGTACCAGAGAGATGAAAATAGAGAAACAGGGAGGCATGCTTGGGCCTCTTCCTCAGCTCTCAAACAGTGAGGATGGGCTTTACCCCAAGCCCTTGAGTCTGCTCCTGGGGAAGCACAGGATCCAGACTGCTCACTGAGTGTCTGCAGGTGTTGTTCAGCTTGGCCCAGCCTGCCTTGGCCTCAGTGCCTCACCTGTCTGTACCACTCCTGGATGGTGCTGACCGACAGCGGGCCCTGGATGCTCCCTTCACGTCGCAGGAACACTTCTCCCTGGTCTGTCTCATACAGCTGCGGCTCACTCTGGGCCTTAGGGGTGTGCACAGTCAGGCGGAGGACCTTGGCAGGGGCAATGGCAGCTCTGGCAGGGGCTGCACTGGTAGTGGCAGCCCTAGTCCCCGCTGCTTGCTTCTCACTGTGCCCTGGCTCCTCAGTGTAGCCTGGCGGGGCTCCTTTCCCCAATCTCCTACTCCCCTATGGCCCACACCAGACAGCATGAGCCACCATCCTGTTGGTGATGACAGATGACAGGTCTGCTTGTTGCAGACTCACCTTGAGGGGCACGGTGGTGCTAGAGGTACTAATGACAGGGATGAAGGTGAGCGTGTAGGCATCGGGAAAGACCTGAGGCTTGAAACCCTGCAGGAGAGAATCCACCAGTAGACGTGCACGGTCTTCGTCATGGTGGCTGCAGCGGATGCCCTGTACCAGGCCGCTGTCCTCAACACCCACGAGCAGGCTGCCACCCTCACTGTTGAGGAAGGCGCATACATAGCGCCGCACATGGTGTTTGAAGGCCAGGTTCAGGTACTCCCCGCTGCCCCGCTTGAATTCCAAGTTCCTTGTCTCACTGCCCAGGAAGGCTCCCTGGAAGAGTTGCTCCTGGCCCAGGATCTCTTGGTGGGCGATGGCACTGTCTGAGCATACACCTCTGGGCTGGTTTTGGGAGCTTTGCCTCCTCCAAGCCCAGGGCCTATTAGCTGAAGAATGTGCAGGCCAAGCTGGCAGTGGGACACTGGAGAGTGGACTGGGACTAGGGCTGGGGCCCAGGCTTGGGCCACTGTCCTGCTGGGGTAGGGATCAAGAACAGGATGTATGTGTTCAGGAAGAAGTCAGGATCCTTGCCTTGAGAGAAAATGTCATACCTCCACCTGCACCCATGCCTGAGGTCTAGACCCATGGGCAGCTGATCGCCCAGGCTGAGAGAGCCCATTCTGACACCCTTTTGTGGCCAGTGTGCTGCCACCCTGTGGGTCCAGGGTCTAAACCAGTTTCTGGGCAGGGCTCTTCCTGGGTATGCTGGCTGTGAGATGCCTGTGTGGCTAAGAAGAGGTGGTTTGTTCTGTGGGCTGAGAGCTGGCATACCTGTGGGTGAACTTTTTCCCAAATGGACTGATAAGCCTGGGGTCAAGGCCCAGGTGATTCCAGAAGGTACATCACTTCCCTAAGGTTGCTTATGCAGAACTGTAGGCCCTGAATGAGATTCACCCCTTTCCTGATCTCCCCAGAACCTCTGCCTGCCACTTCTGGGGCCGCTGGCACATCTTCCTGAATCTCCACTTTCCTTTCCCGTCTGTTTCTGCTGTATTCCAGGAGGCATCGGGAACTACAAGTCCCCGTGACCACTTTGTTGGCCTGTGCCTCATCAGTCTCTCCTCCACCCCCCTTGCCCACTGTCATGTAGGCAATCATTCCCCCTAAAGGCCTTTCACTGTGACTGCCTCCTGAGGGCTGAGAGCTCAGTGTGAGCTGATGCACAGAAATGAGGGGCACTGCCCTGTGAGCCCAACAGTTCCCCAGGAAGATACATACAGGGCAGACATGCAAACAAGGAAGCAGGCATACATGCTGAAAGGTGTCATAGTTGTTTAGTTCTGCAACTGTCTGCAGCCCAAGAAAGAAGAACAAGATGATCTGTGTGGTTACCTCCAGCCCCCAGCAAAGCCAGTGCTGCCCTGCCTTGATCAAACTGGGCCCTGCAGGACAGCCTGCTTCCTTCTTCAGCCTTCCTGCAGCCTCCAGCCTGGGCTCTAAGAACAACCAGCAGCTTGTCCTGGAAATATGACACCCTCTCCTTCCAACCTCTGCATGTGCTCATTCTTCTGCCTACTATGTCCTCTATCCTGAGTGCCTATTCAGGTCCCTGAGTCCATCTGGAGTTCATATTCCCTGTGAATTTGTCCCTGGGAGCAGGAAGAATCCCTCTTGTGCCCTCTAGAGCCACCCCAGCTTTCTGACTGATGGTGTGTGGCTCTGCCAGGCCTGTAGTTTCTGCCTTTCCCTCCCCAGCACAGAGTGGGTGCTGGCGTTTGTCCACCAAACAATGGCGTGGGTCACAGAGAATTCCTGTATGCCTGGACTTCCCTGCCCTGCAGTGGGAAGCAGCAGAGTCAGAGAGGAGCCCATGCTTGCTTTACTCCATCAGGCTCTGTTGGAGGTACTCCTGAGGGCTGGAGGTCCTCTGGGGAAAGCAACAGTGCCAGCTGGAGGCCAGTGAAGCAGCCAGGCCCCTAGTTTTCAAATTTGTCCCCAGGCCTCTGGCCATTTACACACAAGCTCTTTCCTAGGGCACCTTTGAAGCTCACCTGTGGAGTATCACTTACCTCTCTGCGGCTCAGGGGCCCCCACCCCTCACTCAACACCAGCTCCTTCCCACGAGCTGTCAGCTCTTTGAAGATCATCTGTTCCTCCAGGGCCATTTGCAGGCGCCAGTGGAGGGAGGCCAGGGCGGGCTTGTGGGCAGCCACCCGTACCAGTGCATAGGCATTCCGCGGACGCCTCACCACCTGGATGTGCTCCCGTGATACTGGCAGCTCCAGCCGCTCTAGGGTGTCTCGCAGCAGGCAGGCAAGCACAGGAACTGAAAACTGGGGGTTCAGGTGGCCCACATATAGCATGTGTGTGTCAGGGACCACCTCAAGATCCAAGTCCTCAAGTAGGGACTCTCCTGGGGGCTGCTCTGGCAGAGGCTGCTTGTCCTGGGACTCCACAGTGGATTCCCCAAATTGTGTTTGTGTTGATCCCTTCCCGGTGGCCATGGGGGTCTTCCTCAGAAGGGTTTCCAAGATTGCTCACTGGTGATGGCTTCTCCCAGAGTCCAGGATCTTCTGGGGATGCAGTGGTGCTGAGGCTCTTGGGAGGTTTGCAGACGAGCAGAGATTGGGCAGGTCCTGAGAACAGGATAAGAGAAGGCCCCCAGAAGGGAGCTTGCCAGCCACCTGGGACCTTGAGCAAGAAGAAATTTGACAGAATGGAGCCAGACTACAGAGCCTGTGGTCAGACCCAAAGGATATGCCCAAAGGGACAGAAAGGCCCAGGAACATCTCCAGGGGCCCCTCCTACCACCTTTTCTTAACCCTCCAGGGGTCCTGTCTGCCATACCTAATCCACAGAATAGGGGTCTCCTAGATGCCCTTGTGATTTCCTGCCAACTAGTTTTGCTGCCCCAGACACCTACACCAGAGAAATCTTTTAAAGTGGGGCTTTTGGAAAAGAGGCCTTAGCCTAGGACTTGTGAGCACTGGCTGTCTATCTGCTTCTTCTGCCTGGACTAAAAGCTGCTGAGAGATGGTAACGGATCTGCACTCAGTCAGGGCTGGTTGGGCTTGTATGCCCAAGGATTCATATGGCTTCTGGCTCACTGATGAAAGCTGTGTGTCTCCTCTGGAAAGATGGCTTATGCAGATATATATACCTTGCACCCTGCCCAGGCCCAGCTCCCCCACTTCTGAGCAGTATACATGGGCATGCTCATTATGCCTCCACTCACCCTCACCCCAGCCTTCAGCTTGTGTGGTAGGTACCAACAGCCTGCATCTTTCCTGATTGTGTCCTTGAGGACTTGGGAGCCACCACAGTTGGAAAGGGGGCATTCAGGGCAAACAGTAATGGGATCAAGAGGAGGTCTAAGACCTTCATGTCCTGTTGGTTTCAGGGGGGAATACTATGGTTGGTAGCCCTGAGCTGTCAGAGCCCCCAGCCTGAGCCAGCTGCTCTCAGGGTTCTTTTTTACTACCAGGAATCAAACTCAGGGCTTTGTCTTTGTCAGGCGGTACTTATGTTGCTGAACTACATCCCTGGCCCTCTCAGGGTTCTAGGAGTTTGGCCTGGAGGCTGTAAGAGCCAGAGTGCTAGGAAGTGGGTGGGGCCTGCACAGCCACCTCTGTGATCTCATGAGGGTCAATAATGCTTTCCCTTTAAGGCCTACTACAAACAAGGATTCACTTCCCTTACCTCTACAGGCTTAGCCACACACTGTACACAGATGCAACTGCCCTTATGCAGCTCTCTCGGCAGCTTCCAGAATCCACTATATTGTCCCTCTCCAGGCCCCAGCACCCATGCAGGCTAGCAGTTGCTACCTCTTTTGGCCTTGTTTTCTAAAGACTTTGCTTTTCTCTTTGGTCAGCAATTGCAAACTCCACTGAGCATTGACCAGGTCTAGCTGCTCTCAAGATGGACAAAAGTTCACAGGCTGGTGTCTTCTCCACTCCAAACAGTGGTCAAGGTCTGTAAGAGTTCTGGACAGTTGGTTAAGCACTGCCATCTCTTCTTGAAGGACGATGTCATTCTTATTCTTTGACTGGAACTGAGATTTGGTGATGTCCTGCTTGTTGGGGGTGAGGACTTTGGTAACTGCAGTTCACACACTACTTCTGGCTCTGGTGATTGAGGGTGGAAGCTGCTGGCGCAACTTCAGCTGAAGTATGACGGATGCTTTCCTCATGGGCAGCTGTGCCAAAGATGTTCTTGGAGTTTGCTTACTCTGGGTATGAAGGTAGAAGCTTGGGTATGGGGAACTTGAGAAGACTATGGGATAAGGAAGAGCCCTGCCCCATGTGGCAGCAATGTGAAGCTCTGGGAAGAGCAGGCAGTCACCCTCTGTTTGCCCAGTCCTGCAGCCAGGTCTGCTCCACTTTCCACAGCTGCTTGAGTCACAGAGGGACAGCCCGCAGCTCTCCGTGCTTCTCTGCTTTCAAGTCTTCCTCAACTCTACCATCTATGAGTTGCTGTCATGGCACCTGGCCAGTATGCTGTTAAGTGGGGTGTCAAGTGTGGTGGGGTTGTGGAAGGAGATAGTGGTCTGTGAAGGGGGTATTGCTGGGTGACACAGATGCACACAATGGGAGCTGCTCTCCTTATCTCACAGCCTTGCCATTGGCTGGCTGTCCTGCATGAGACATCCCTCACCCTCATGACCGTAGCGTCCCCACTTCCTATTCTTACTGGCAGATCTCCTTAAGTCGTACCATCCTCTCTTTTGCAGTCTCTAACAGCCTTCTGTGAGCAGAGTGTCAGTTCTTTGTGGAAGTGGATAAAAGCTGACTTTTGCTATGAGCAGTACATACATTTAAAAAATGAACTTTTAAATACAGAAACACATTGCATGAGAACCAGGCTATTTACAGCAGCACCCTAGGCTTCATTTGACACTTTGTAGGTAGCTCAGTGTGCTGGAGAATGTGGGATACACAGTCCCTTCTAATCCTCTCACTCGGTATTTATAACCTGGTTAACAGACTCCATTTGCCACTGGAGGGAACAACAAAAAACAAACCCAGCAATTTAAGGCTATCTAGGAATAGGAGTTGAGGGTCAAAAATGAAGGACACAGATATGTATGTGGTGGAATGCCTCTTTTCACATTATTTGCAGTATCCACTGGGGTTCAGACCGCTCCTATGGCTGAACCCAGAGCGAGGATGTCTGCTTTCCTTCTGCTTTGCAGCTCCCAAATGAGAGTCCATACTAACTGCTCAGGGAAGCCAGTGAAGAGGCAGTGGTCAGGGGAGGGAAATGAGCTCGGCCTCCTGGAAGCAGGCAGGGATGTTGACGTGCAGGCTTGGGAGAAGTCTGCAGATAGTGCCTTCGGGATCCTGGGGCCTATGTGATTTCAGCTTGAGGCAAGTGCTGCTCAAGACTAAGCAAGGAATAAGGTAAGCAGGCTGCAAAATGCTGAGGGCCAGCAAGGCAGACAGGTAGTGCTTTTACATCTCTTAAGCTTCATATTTTTAGCTGAGGTCAAAAGTAAGAGCAAGTCATTTTCAAGCTTCCCAAGGAGGGGTTGGGGCATCCAACAGGGGCCTCTTGGTCGACCAGTACCTTGTGTCAGAGAATGATCTTGTAGTTCCACAAAGACCAATGAGGGCTGCTGTGGGCACCACTATTTAGGGCTAACAATTGGGGCACTAGAGCAGTGGAGAGGACATGTGTCACCTGGCTAGGAGGAAGGAGGCCACAAATGGGGAGACAGAGGTTCCAGAAATGCCTCTTACCAGTCCTTCTTGATCAGCCTTAAAAGGGGCCTAGTTTCTTCTGTTACTTTCTTATTTCTGGTTGTGCTAGGGATGGAACCAGGTTAAGTGCTACACACCTGGGGTTCATTCCCAGGCTCTGACGCTTCTGTTATCCCCTGCAGTACTGTTTTCCTCCTGATCTGCTTAGCAGTGTCACAGTGTTGCTGTGTCTGGCGCTGTGGTCATAAGGCATCCAGCTCTGACTTGCTCTCTCCCACATTTCCTCTGCCTTTGCAGGCTTCTGGAGTGTGGGGGTGAATGGAATGGCCTCCTGTGCATTGGCGTGACTATGAACAGGTTCTGCCTAAGGCCAGCTCTACTGCTTTAGCAATTCCTGGTTATCGCTGTAAGGTCTTACTTTGTTTTTAATTTTTTAAAATTCTATTTTATTTTATTTTTAAAAAATTTTTTTGAATTTTTTATTTTATTTACTTATTTTTTTTCTTGTTTCAGAACCTTTGTTTGTTTATTCACTCATTTTTATGGCCGGCTCAGCCTGCCCTGAGGGCAGGGCTGGCACAGCATGTGGTGCCAGGGATCGAACCGCGGTCCCTGAAGCCGCCCAAGCTTTCCCAAGCAGGCGCTTTAGATCACTGAGCCATCCCGCCGGGCCCCTTGTTTTATTTTATTTTTAAACTTCACTTATTTGTTTGTCTTATGGCCACATCAGCCTGCCCTGGGGGTGGGGCTGGCACAGCATGTGGTGCGGGGGATCGAGCAGCAGTCCCTGCGGTTGCCTAAGCTTTCCTAGGCAGGTACTTTAGACTGTTGAGCCATCTGGCTGGCCCCAAGTCTTACTTTGTTAAACAATTTCATAAGCTGAGGTTTTTGGTTTTGTTTTAAATAGCATTCAATTCTGATCTCAGAGGTTAGAGGTTGGCAAGTTCTTTTCTTGCTGTATACTTAATCTTTGGTTACCTTTCTATTTCTGTCCCCTGTGAAACAACTACTACGAGGCACTATTTATGGTGAAGATGACCCCTGGTTGTAAGTTATCTGGACTTCGAGTTCTCTGGACACATCACAGTTTTCTGTGTGCACCAATTTAGGAGGTAGGGTCCTTATAGGGCACTCAGAGAGATTTAACTCCCTTCAGACACAGTGCTTGTAAGCTGATGGCTCTTACTGTTGTTGTGGAGCTGTTACCTGGGCAGCTATGGAGAACAGCTTGTGGGAACTCTGACCTTCACAAAACCCCTGACCTCTGGCCTTTGGGGTCCACTTGCACTGTCTTCCTGGAGGGCTATTTCCTGTCACAGTGAATGTGATGCTAAGCCTGGACCGTGACTCCTGAGTCTGCCTGGTTCCTGGTTCTCCAGTGAGAGCAAAGTAAGGGATTGTACTTGTTTTTAGTTATGGGGTTTGAGGAAACTAATTTCACTTCTCTAAGCTTCTACTGCACGTCAACATGGGAGAAACATGATTACCCTATATAGCTGGTACAATGTTTACAAAAGATAATGCAAATAATTTAACACTATAAGCCCTCCAAAAACCATTCACCAGCATGTTTGTGACAAGACAGAAGATGGAGCATAACTGTTTTTGCTCTGTGACACTTGGCCTGCAGCACTTGGCCTGCCACATACACTGGTATGTGCATCCTGGGTCTCTTGGATGAGAAGTTCACTGGCATGGTTTGGTAGCATCCTTTGTGGAAGAATCCTGAATGAACAACACAGTGTTCAGGTCTCCCATGTCTGGGAGTCTGTGGAAAATGGGCTAGTCTAGTCTGGCAGGCTTGATGCTGACTGCTTCGGTGTGACTAGTTAGAACTCCTATTGGCCAAATAGAAAGGATATTAACCCTTAGTGATGCTGTGAGAGCTGGCCATATCCACAGATCCTCAAACTCTCACAGCCAGGTGGACCCAAAGAAGGGAAAGAACCCACCCAGAGCCTCCCAGTGAACAGCTGGGCTGGCTAACACCATGCTTGAGGGTCAGACTCCTTGGTACGTCCTGCATGTATGATCTGAACTTATTTCTTCCACTATCAAATAAGTTTGCTGTGAAGATGAAGGCAATTCTGATTCTTGTGGAGCACTCATGTTAGTGGCAAGACGCGGCTGGACTGTCCTCAGCAGCTGTGCCCTTCACTGTCTCTCTCCTGCAAAGCACACACCCTGTGGGGAGCAGTGTGCAGCCCTGGGAGGAGTGAATGCTGGTCTCTGCTGAGTGCAGAGGTATAGTGTAGGCTGCCCTGCATTGTCCTCACCCCCACGAAGGTGAGGGTGCAGCCAGCCATGGAGTCCTTGGCACTGTTGACCCTGATGCTACCTCCCATACTCCTTGTGCAGCTGTGTACGCATCACTGTCTCATGCACCAGAGCGGGGCCCTCAGGGTACAGGCTAGGTTCAGGTGCCACCTTTCAGGGGCTCTGTGTGGTGTGGAGGCCCAAAGGCATTTAGAAGAAAGCCAGTTCTCTGTGACTGCTGAAACTAGAAGAGCTCTGAGGCACACGGTATGAACCTGGTTCTCACTGTAGGTGTAAGAACACCAGGACCAAGGAAGGGCAGTGACTGAATGCACAACAATTTAGCTGTCAATTCATTAAAAAAGATTTTGGCATCTGTATTGGTTTTTATTTATAAACAAATTGACATAAAACAAGTCCAGATAGCAATAGGAGCAGTTGCGCTGCTGACTTGCTTGCATGGAAGCACACAGCCAGAGGAGGAATGGGGCCACTCCATCTGGAGACCATTCCATCCCAAACCTTAGAGCCTGCTTAGCCTAAAATCATTAGGCCCAATTCTCTGCAGCATCTCTGGCCAGGGCAAGAAGCAGAAGTAGGGACAGAGTGAAGGACTGCTATCATCTGTAGATGGGCCTTGGGCTGCAAAGAGCCCAGTGGGGGAAGAGGGGAAGATGACAAAACCCTCTCCTCCCATGCAGAGCATGTAGGTCTGTCCATTCAAAAAAGAAGGTGCCCTAGAGCAGCATGCACTAGAGAGGCCACATCTATCTGGAGAGCTTCTTTGGAATCAGGGCAGTGTGGTCTCCCTCCTCCCAAAACCCAAGAGTCTGGTGCAAGAGGAGCCATAACCAGAGGGTTTGCCCAGGTGCCAGAAGCAATAAATTAGCAGGAAGAGAAGATAAACTTTTTCTAAAGGTACAGGTTGGCACCATGAGTTGGAAGTGTGGGGACCTGGTGAGAAGGCAGGAGTTGGGAGGTGCTAGGATGCCACACCAAGCCCAGGAAGTGGTGAGGGGCCTGGGTATGGGTCTTCTGCGGCCCCATGGGCTGGCCTCTTCTTCCTTAACTTAGAAGATCCTTAGTCTAAACTCCTGGTGAGAGGCCAGCCAGGCCTGAGAAATAAATAGAGGGGAACTCAGCCACTCAGGGTTGAGGGGAAGAGTAGCGCCAGCCCTGGGCCGACATTCTCCCCTCCTTGGTCCTTCATGGAAGGAGGTATCATGATAGGAGGGGGGCAACAGTGGTGGCTCCAGACAATCTCCTGGACCCCTGAGGTGGCCCAGAGCCCACTGAGGCACCTGGGAATAGGCTGGTGGCTCTCCTTTCTGGGAGAACTCCTCATCTGCCTGACCACTGGGTTGTCTACACTGTGTCCTGTTTAGAACTTGCCCTGCTTCAGCCGGTCAATGTGGAAGGAGAGCTTGAGTGCTGGCCCCAGCTTTAGCCCCATGTATTTCATCATCATGTCACTGCGCAGCAGCAGCAGGGCCTTGCCATCGATCTCCTGGGGGACAGAGCAGACAGAAGGGAGGGCACTGTCAGAGCCAGGCTGGTTGGATTTCCCTACATTCTGACCAAGGGCCCCCCGGAAAGTGCCAACCACACAGAGTGCACTCACTGCTGGGATACTGCAACCTGCCTGTTTTCCTTTTCTAGAGACTAAGACCCAGCAGGTTAGGCTTCTCACAGAGCTGGAAGCAGGCTATCTTTTCTTTTCCCTGGTTCTTCCCTGTAAGTCTCCTCCTCCTAGGAAACCTCCAAGTCATGTACCTGCGTCAACCATTTATACCAGTGATGGCCAACTTTTTTTTTTTTTTTAAAGAGAATATAAGCCGGGCGTGGTGGCTCACGCCTGTAATCCCAGCACTCGGGAGGCTGAGGCAGGAGGATCGGTGCAAGTTCGAGACCAGCCTGGGCTACAAAAGTGAGCTCAAGGCCAGCCTCAACTGCGTAGCAAGACCCTGTCTCAAAAAGACAAAAAAAAAAAAAAAAAAAGAGAATATAAAAAATATTAAAACAAAATAAACACTACAAATGATACATACAGAATTTCACTGAACAAAATGACAAGAATTCAACAATGGTTGTGATATTGCATGTTGTTGTCTTCAAATTAGTTGTTCAGATTATCAGGTATAACTATGCAAAAAAGCCTCGAGTCTTACCTTTTTTTTTTTTTACTAGCTGAGTAATACTCCATTGTGTAAAAATACCACATCTTTTTATCCATCCCTCAGTTGATGGGCATCTGGGTGGTTTCCAAGACTTAGCTATGACAAACTGCAGTGCTATAAACATGGATGTACATATGTCACTGTGGTATGAGGTTTTCAGTTCTTCTGGAAAAAATACCCAGGAGGGGAATAACTGGGTTGAATGGGGCCTCTGATCCTGGTTCTCTTGAAGACTCCATGTTGACTTCCATAGTGGTTGTACCAGCATGCACTCCCACTAAAAGTGCAAAAGTGTTCTTTTTTTTCCACAGCCCCTCCAGCATTTGTTATTGGTTGACTTTTTCTTTTCTTTCTTTTCTTAAAATGGTTGACTTCTTGAATAGCTATTCTTTCTAAGGTAAGATGGAATCTCACTGTTGTTTTAAATTGCATTTTTTGAATCACCAATGATGTTGAACATTCTTTCCTATATGTTTGCCATTTGTATTTCCTCAACTGAGAAGTGTATACTCATCTTAGATGCCCACTTTTGCACTGGGTCTTTGAAATTTGGCGGCCTGATTTGGTGAGCCTTTAGAGCTTTCATTGATAACAAATAGCTGGTTGTGGCATGTGTGCCATAGGTTCACTATCAAGTTTATACTGACCCTGAAATGAAATTCTGTGATTTATCACTTGTCCTGAGGAGCAGAAGCCTAGGGAGAGCTGCAGGGAGAGCTGAGCTGGATCAAAGAAGGACTCATGGAAGAGGTGAAAGATTTTTAAGCCTGCTTGAGAGCCCATTATAAACCTACCTGGCTTAAAAGATTCGAAGATTCATTAATAGGTGCTTGGCTTGCTCTAGTGCCCACAGGGAAGAACAATACCAAGTGAGAACAGTATAGAGTCATAGGTTTGAGCCCCAAATCAGGGATATGGTCAGAGCATGGGGACTGGGAGCATCGCCCAGCCATGGAGCCCACTGCTCCCTTGATGAGAAGGTGTAAGCTCACAGATGGATGAGCAGACAACTCAGGACTGATAAAGTTGGGACTGGAGTGCAAGGGATTTTTTGAGTTGGGCTAAGGCCCTTGATTTTCATGCCAAGGTAGACAAGAAAACAAGAACTCCTGGGAGAAGACTCAGATCTCAGTGCCCAAAACTGAGCCTCAGAGCATAAACCCAGTAGGAATGTGGCTGAAGCAATCCTACATGGAAAGAATGAGGTGAACACAATGCCCCTTAAGGTCTGTCTGAGGTCTACATGTTATTTCTAAATGTTATGGCATCTCTCCTATTGTTTCAAGGAACTTGGAATGAACAGACTATGCTCTTTAAGAATCTGTGTGTTAGTCGGGCATGGTGGCGCACACCTGTAATCCCAGCACTTGGGAGGCTGAGAGGAGGATCAGTGCGAGTTCGAGACCAGCCTGGGCTACAAAAGTGAGCTCAAGGCCAGCCTCAACTGCATAGTGAGACCCTGTCTCAAAAAGCCAAAAAAAAAAAAAAAAAAAGAATCCATGTGTCACAGCAGCAACAAACATGAGAGGTTAGGCAGCGGTACTTACGTGTTTGCGGAAGAGATCAGCATGGGGTCCAAGCTGAGGGTCAGCATCCCGGACAAACTGCATCACATCCTCTACTGTCCATAAGGAAGGGTCTTGGCCATTCAGTCGAGAAGGATCCTGGCTTTGTAGGTATCGGTCTGACCCTGCAGAACAAGGGGCACCCATTGGCATGCACAGGGGTGGGCTGGTACATCCCCACTGCCTCCTATGCTCAAGATTTAGTGACCTTGCAGGGAGGTGATGCTCAGAGCAGCACCAGAGCTGCACAGAACAGAAGCTGCCTACAGAGTAGAGGTTTTCCACACAGGGAAAGTAAATTTTTTATTTTTAAAATTTTTTAATTTTTTAAATTTTAGGGCAGGGTCTACAGGGTGTTCAGGGTCTCACTACTAGATTGAACTTACAGTGATCGGCTTGTTTATAGCCTCCTAAGAGCTGGGATTATAGATGTGTACCAGTCTCAGTTGCCATCTCAGTCAGCCCTGGGGTCAGGGCCAGCATGGCAGGCCTGGGCATCAAGCTCCCGGCCCCTGTGCCTGCTTGCAGGAATTTCAATCTGCTGAGCTATTTGGCTGGCCCAAGTCAAATCTTTGTTCTACAGAGTAGAGCTGATTGTTGTAAATGATCCAGAGGAATTTTGCACCTAAGGCTGAAATTCAGCCTGAATCTGAGACATGGATGCCAGTGACATAAAGGGACATCTGTGTTGGATGGAGGAAGAGAGCGGGCTGCTTTTGCTTTCATTCTGAGGACCACTGCTAGAGGCAGTCTAGTAACTGCGAAAGACTAGAGCCAAATTCTGGGGGGCTGGGAGAAAAACTATAGTCTGTACTACTCTGGGCTCACTAATGCCTAGAGAATAGGTGGCCTTATTACAACCTGTTATGGTTTATGTCTAGTTGTCCCCCCAAAGCCTCATGCAGTCATGGGGCAGGGATTTCTATAGATTGAGACTTGACTCATGAGTTACTGGGATTATGTGATTTAGTACTGATCTAGAGTTTGAGACTTGATCCATGATCCCTGGAATTATGTATTTTAAGTACTTCTGGGATTATGGGTGTAGCCTAAAGCGGAGAGGCTGAGGCAGAGAGCGTAAATGTAATATAAAGAGACAGAGAGACAGACTAGTGCTGTTGCTCTCTGATGTCCTGGTTAGTCCGTTGCCTCTGTCATCATTATTGGGGTTCTGTTGCCATGAACTGGATGCTCTCTGCCCTGTTCTACTCAGCCTTGGGCCAGCTGAATATGGAATGAAACCTTTAGTAACTGTGAGCTAATAAACCTTTCCTTCCTTCATTTTGAGTGTAGGGTATTTGTCCCAGCAATGAGTAAAGAGTAACTAAGACACAACCTTATACAGCAAGGCAGAAAACAAGGTTGGTCTTTGTTGCAGAAATAAGTGGCCTCCTTGAGTGTTAATCCCCTATACAAACTCATGGCAGTGGTCTCTCACTGCATACAAAATGACATCTGAGCCTGTGGTGCTGACCATAGGACAAGAGGCACTCTATCACCTGGACTTTCCTTCCTATGGCCTGGTTTCACCTCTCCCCTCAACTGACATGCACTAGCCTTCTTTCTACTTTTTGCATTGGCCAAGTGTTTATCCTCTCACCTATCTATGTCATTGTCGAGACATTTTCATGCTCCACTCCTCACCATTTTCTTATTTATTTATTTATGTATTTATGTATTTATGTATGTATTTATTTATTTTTTATGGCTGGCTCAGCCTGCCCTAGGTTGTGGCTGATGCAGTATGTGGTGCCAGGGATCGAGCTGCAGTTCCTGTAGTTGCCTAAGTTTGCCTAAGCAGGCACTTTAGACCACTGAGCCATCTTGCTGGTCCCTCCACACCACTTTTTTTCCTTTTTTTTTTTTTTTGTCTTTTTGAGGCAGGGTCTTGCTATGCAATTCAGGCTGGCCTTGAGCTCACTTTTGTAGCCCAGGCTGGTCTCGAACTCACACCAATCCTCCTGCCTCAGCTTCCCAAGTGCTGGGATTACAGACGTGCGCCACCATGCCCGTCTCCATACCACTTTTGTTTTATCTCAAACAGATTCCTCAGAGAAGCCTTCTCTCATCTAGTAAATGTATTCATTTTTCCACACAGTCACTCTCCACCAGCTACCCTCAGATTCTCTTCCTACACCACATACCACCACTGAATAATTTTATATACACATTTTATTTTATTTTATTAATCTTTTATTTATTTGGTACAGGGTCTCACTATGCAGCTCAGACTTGTACTGATATTCCTACCTTGGTATTCCCAGTGCTGGAATTACAGGTGCATGGTACTACAGCCAGTATCAGTGGCTAGCTTGGCACAGGGCCAGCATAGCATGCAGTACAGGGGATCAAACCCGGATTCTTGCACTTGCCAGGCAGGCACTTAGATTGCCGAGCTATCTTCCTGGCCACATGCATTTATTTTATTTGTATTGTCTTGTCCTGTGTAAAATATAAGCTGTACTATGTTCTATGCTCTGTCCCTGACCCATAAAAAGTGCTTAGCCTGCTACAGAAGGCATTTAAACATACTGATTCAGTGAATTAGTGATCACATAATAGTTGTCTATTCTTTTATTCCTTTATCTCATCAGATAATGTCTCGACTAAAGCAGGGAACTTGTTTTACTTACATTTATGTCCCCAGAACTTGGAGATGCTCTGTTCCATAAATATTAAATGCAGAGTCAAAATGGACTCATGAATATATAATACTGTTTTCCTTCATTCAAGGTCTTGGATCTAAAAGTTGTGGCCATTTAACTGGCTTAGCCCAGGCCCCAACCCCCCACCCCATGGAAGAGATTCTAGAAAATTTTCTTTCAAGTTTGAGGTTAGGCACTGGGGCCAAGAATATAGCTCAGTGGCTTAAATACCTGTCTGGGAAGCACAAGGTCCTGAATTTGATTTTTTATACCACTCCCCCAAAAAACCCACACTGAGATTAGGCACTAACCAGACCACAGAAATGAGGTATAGCAAGCACAGCTGAGTAGAGCCACAGAAATCCCAATGTCTTTTCAGAAGTGTTAGTGGGAAGGAAGTAGGAGGAGGCTCTGTGAGACTAGTCACTTTGCCCTGCTCTAACCATATGCTGTGATGCAGTACAAGAAACCAACTTCAGAGAATGGTAAGCACTGAGGAGACATGGGGAGGCCATCTAGACGGATGACTGTGTCCTCCATGGGTCAGTGGCAAATCTTTAATCAGGGCCTAGAAATCACCCAGAAAACAATATTTTCGATACATACACATAGAGGATTGGCAAACATACATACACACACACACACACACACACACACACACACACCTTTCCCTACTGACTGAGTTCCCCCCAAATTCATCTCCTAAAATTCTAACCCCAAAGTGATATTTTAAGTTTGACCTTTTGGTTAGAGTCCTGATGAATAACATTAGTATTCTTTTTATGAAACAGGTGTGAAAGAGGTCTACCCTTCAGCTGTGTGAGGTGACACTGAGAAAATGGCCTTTTTGAACCAGGTCTAAAATCAGATACTGAAAAATCTGCTAGGAACCTGATGTTGGACATCAAACTTCTGAAACTTGGAGAAATATATATCTCTAGTTTATAAGCCACCTGGTTTGGATACCTTATTATGACAGCCTAAGTGGACAAAGTTGATTCACACATACAATACTATTCTATGTGTTTTTCAGTCAACTTGCTCCTATGAATCCCATGACTATTATTTATGTGTACTATTATATTATTTATGTGTACTGTTGATACCACTGTGTACTATTTATACTATTTATGCCTACTATTCTGCTATTTGTTTTTCAGTCAGCCTGCTCCTATAGACTCCATGAGAGCAGGTGGTCGGAAGCTGTAACTCAGGAAGCTGTGATGGCCAGGAGGATGACTTTTTTTTTTTTTTTTTGGTCTTTTTGAGACAGGGTCTCACTGTGCAGTTCAGGCTGGTCTTGAGCTCACTTTTGTAGCCCAGGCTGGTCTCGAACTCGCACCGATTCTCCTGCCTCAGCCTCCCGAGTGCTGGGATTACAGGCGTGCGCCACCACGCCCGGCTAGGATGACTTTGAAGTGATGACATCTGAGTGAAGATCTGAAGCACAAGATGGAAGAGCATGCTTAAGAGTACCAGGAAGGCCAGTGGGCCAGAGGGAAGGGGAGCAGGGAGAAAGTGTAGAAGGAAATAGTACCTACGAAGCATGTTTGTGTGTCTTGAGGGGAGGAGGAACACAGTGGCACAGGTAACAGTAAACCTTGGATGCCAATGAAAACCACAGGCTTCTTTTTTGTGACTGACATATTTTGAGCAGGCAATGGCATGGACCAGTTTACAAAAGGGTCTCTGTTAGTTATAGACTTTAAAGGAGCAAGGACAGAACAAGAGAGTTCAGTAAAAAGGAAGCTACAGAATAATCCAGGCAAGAGACAATGGTGGCATGCACCAGAGTGGTGGTGGGTAAAGCTGTCTCACGTTGAACAGTGTTCTATAAATTATAAGAACCCCACCATCATCGGCTTATGTGTTCTTTTAAAATAGCTCTTGAAGGCTGTATCATCACTATCTTTAGTTTACAGGGGAGAAAATTGAAGTCCAGAGAAGTAAAGTGAAGGGATTTGTCTAAGACCACACAAAGGAGGTAAGTTAGTTCTCTGTCTCTATCTCCTGTTCTCATTTCTGCAGACTGTCTCAGGGTCACCAACCCCAGCAATATGTACATGTGGCAGCTGCATCTTAAGGGTCAGTCTGAGAATGACTAAGGCAGGTGAGCCACATCCAAAGAGCTAACAAAGCAGACTAACAAACCTAGGCCTAATCATCTACATTAGTGAAACAAGGGAAGGGGCAGATCTAACATCCAAATTCTTTGAGACAACTGTAGGGATAATCAAAGTCTTCTAGCCTTATGAGGTTCTTTAGGGCCAAAAGAGGTTTAGTCTGTGACCTGGCAGATAGGCTCACAAAGTATTCTAAAGGAAGAGTGGGGACCATCAGTGGCCGCTAGCACCAGGAGATGGCCATCACGATGGGTCCTAACAGAAGCAAGCCTGAGGAAGACAACACAGTAGTTCCTTACATACCTGGGAAATGATTTAGTTTCCAAAGTGATTCCATATCCCTTCTTTCATTTGATCCTTTTAATACCCCTGTGGGAAGATCAAGTTGGTATTTTCCACATTAAGAAAAGTTTATATATAGGAAGAGCTGAAAAGTGAAAGAACTTACTCAAGTCTCAAGGCAGGGGAGCTGAGGCTGTAATCTTTTTTTTTTTTTTTTTTTTTTGTCTTTTTGAGACAGGGTCTTGCTATGCAGTTCAGGCTGGCCTGAACTTAAGCTCACTTTAGTAGCCCAGGCTGGTCTCAAACTTGCACTGATCCTTCTGCCTCAGCCTCCCAAGTGCTAGAATTACAGGTGTGTGCCACCATGCCTGGCTGTAATCAGCTCTTAAAGCTACTGCACTTGAAAATCCTTTTATTCCCCTGGCTGGGTTGCAGGTGCATTACATGCTTCTCCCCCTGCCTCAGCCTTCATGAAAGCTTTCCTTCCTGAGCCACCAATCACTGCAAACCTTGCTAATTTAGACTTTCTATTCTTTCACACTCTAACTTTTCTGGGCTGGAGATCTGGAAATGGTGTCATCCTGGCTTCCCATTTCTGTCTCCATACCATACTTTTATGAAAGTTCATGCTTGTTAGAGGCCAAACATGCACCCAACCATCTGCTCTTCTTGGTCACTATTAGCTACAGACATTCGGGTTGTAACCTCTTAGTATATGAAGACAATCTGGTACTTAGTTCACTTCCTCTGTTCCCCCCAAATCCCTGCCATTGTTCCTGGAGGCATTCATTCAGCTATCATGCCCCCACTGACATCATCATCTTCTGCTTCAAATACTGCCTGGTTCTTGCCATCACTTGGAACAAATCTACTTCAAAAATTTAAAATTCCATTCTCTGACCCTGATTTATCATCTTCTCAACTCTTTGGAGATTTCTGTCAACTATAGTCATTACATCACAATTTTCTTTAAATTGCCCAGAGCTGGTGTGGCCCACCTGAATCTCTCGCTCTAACTCCACTGATTCCCTTGCATTCTCTCCCTTTCCCTACTCACTCTTGCCTTAGTAGTTTGGCATAAAACCTGAATTCTCAAACTGTCTTCTCATTTTATATCTAGATTGCAAAGAGCCACCACCAAAAAACAAGACAAACAAACAACATAGCTCTTGCAAGTGGCAAACTAGCCGGCAAGCACAGCTAGACCAAAGATGTTCCCTGCAAGCCATTCTCTCTCAATTCATTTCCTCCTGTCTTCGCTGCCTGGTCTGATCCTTCAGTACTCCCAAACCCTTCCCTATTTACCTCTCTTTTTCAGTAATGGATACAACTTTTCTCTGACCGCAGAGAAAGCTATGTTTGAGCTATCTTCCTATACCCGTGATCTCTCTTCCTTCCTAGCACTCCCAAAACTTTGTTTTCCTCTTTTTCTTATATTCTTCACTTTTTTTTTTTTTTTTTTTTTTTTTTTTTTTTTTTTTTTTTTTTTTTTTTTTTTTTTTTTTTTTTGTGTGTGTGTGTGTGTGTGTGTGTGTTTAGTACAGGGTCTACAGGGTCTCACTATACAGACTGGACCTGTAACAATCTTCCTGCTTTCAGCCTCCTGAGCACTGGGATTACAGATACACGCCACCATGCTCAGTCTCAACCACTGTCTCAGTGAGCTCCAGGGGCAGGGCTGGCACTGCATGCTGAGAATTGAAACCCAGACCCTGCATCTGCCTAAGCAGGCGCTTTAATCCACTGAACTACCTGGTCAGCCATATTCTTGACTTATTGGAAAGCACAAGACAAATATGTCTGAGGGCTTTAACTTCCAAAGTCCTTTAGAGTTACAGGCCCTCTCACCAGTATGTGTTTCTCTCTCTCTTTCCCTTTTTCCCTCTCTCCCTCCCTCTCCTTTTTATTTATTTATTTATTTATTTAGGCTTGATATTGGGACTAAATTCAGGGGTGCTTTATCATTTAGCTACATTCTGGGGCTCTTTTTATTTATTTAGACATGGTCTTCCTCAGGCTGGCCTTGAACTTGTGGTTCCCTTGCTTTTGTCTCCTGAGTACCTGGAGTGATAGGTATTCACCTTCATACCTGGGTTCGCCACTATCTTTATCATCTTTTTAAATTCTGAATGCCCCTTGGTATATCTCCATTCACTGTAATTTGCCTTCTCAACCCTCCTCCAACAATGAAGCAACTCTTTCTTTTTTTTTTTTTTCTGAAGCAACTCTTGATAGGATCACCAGTAATCCACTAATTACCAAAACCAGCAGATGTCTCAGTTTCTGTATAACTGGAACATGTCCAGCTGTGCTCTTTACAGTCTTGCTAACCTTGGCTATCCACTATCAACTCCTTTCACTTTCCTTCACTCTGAACACTGTTTGCTTGGTGAGCGAGCTCTTCTTCCTGTACCCATTTCCTGAACTTTGTTGATTCCCAGGGCTTGTTCTTTGGTCAACTGTTCTTTTCATTCTCATATATTTACACAAGAATGTAGTGATACTTCTATTTACTGTCTATATAGACTTTTTCTCTTTCTTCTTTGCCATGGTTGCATCTCTCTCAGTAAGTGGCACCATACTGAAGCCTAGGAGATACTCTCTTCTCACATGCCTCATGGTCCTAAAATCTGATAAAATTAGTCTCATGAATAGTTTTTTCTTCTTTATTATTATTTAAATTTAACAATAGTTATATTACATATTTTCATCATCAGATCAGATTAGATTAATAGATATAGGTATATAAGGTTGATCAAACAATTAAACATTAACACTTTCAATAAACATTACTTTTTTTTTCTTTTCCCCTTTCTTTTTTTAACAGTTGACACATTGCATATTGTCCTTGTTATGGTTTATGTCTAGTTGTCCCCCCAAAGCCTCATGGAGTCATTGGGCAGGGACTTCTAGAGTTTGAGACTTGATCCATGATCCCTGGGATTATGGGTTTTAGTACTGATGGGATTATGGGTGGAAGTACTTCTGGGATTATGGGTGTAGCCTAGGGCAGGAGCTAAGGCAGAGAGCCTGAATGTAATATAAAGAGAAACAGAGAGACAGACTAGAGCTCGGGCTGTTGCTGTTGCTCTGCTGCGGTGTTTGGCTGGCTACCTCTGCCACCATTTTGTTGCTGTTCTGCCGCCATGAACTGGATGCTCTCTGCTCTGCTCCTCTCAGCCTTGGGCCAGCCGAACATGGACTGAAACCTCCAGTAACTGTGAGCTAAATAAACCTTTCCTTCCTTCATTTTGAGTGTCGGGTATTTGTCTCGGCAACGAGCAAAAAGTAACTAATACAGTCCTTACAATAGTTCTACAGAGCACAGTGTGTGGGCATGACCCACCTTCCTATTTTTTTTTTTTAAATTTAATTTAATTTTATTTTATTTCTTGTTTCAGAACTTTTGTTTGTTTGTTTGTTTATTTATTTATTTTTATGGCCCGCTCAGCCTGCCCTGAGGGCAGGGCTGGCACAGCATGTGGTGCCTGGGATCAAACTGCAGTCCCTGCAGCCGCCCAAGCTTTCCTAAGCAGGTGCTTTAGACCACTGAG